>NW_022639262.1:0-79437 GCF_010993605.1 Petromyzon marinus
CGGCGTTGGTGAAGTTGGCGACGTCGGTGGCGGTGACGGTGACGGTGACGGCGTTGGTGACGCTGGCGGCGGTGGCGGCGACGGTGAAGTTGGCGGCGGTGGCGGCGACGGTGAAGTTGGCGGCGACGGTGAAGTTGGCGACGGTGAAATTGGCGGCGACGGTGAAGTTGGCGGCGACGGTGAAGTTGGCGGCGACGGTGAAGTTGGCGGCGACGGTGAAGTTGGCGACGGTGAAATTGGCGCCGCCGGCGTCGGCGGCGGCGCCGACGCCAGCGGCGCCGGCGAAGTTGGCGGCGTTGCCGGCGTTGGCGACGCCGGCGGCGGCGGCGCCGGCGAAGTTGGCGGCGTTGCCGGCGAATTTGCCGACGGCGGCGGTGCTGGCGGTGGCGGCGGCCGCGGCAACGGCGGCTCCGTCGCCACGGTAACGGGCGAGCATGCCCCCACGGATATGGGGGGGAAGTTGAACGACGCCGGTTGTGGCGGCAGCAGGAGCAGAAACGGACTCTCCACCTCATCACCCGCTCTCACCCCCACCTCCTCCTCCACCTCATCGCCCGCTCTCCCCCCCCACCTCCTCCTCCACCTCATCGCCCGCTCCCCCCACCTCCTCCACCTCATCGCCCGCTCTCCCCCCCACCTCCTCCACCTCATCGCCCGCTCCCCCTCCCTCCTCCTCCACCTCATCGCCCCCTTCCTCATCTACCACCATCGCCACCTCTTCAAAGGCCGCCCCGCTCGCTAACGGCGCCTTGGCCCAGCCCCCTCCCGCCTCCTCCTCATCCTCCGCCTCATCCACCTCCATCATCTCGGCATCCACCAACTCATCATCCACCAACTCATCATCCACCAACTCATCATCCACCAACTCATCATCCACCACCTCATCCACCTCCTCCTCAGCATCCACCTCATCCCACTCCATCATCTCATCCACCCCCATCATCTCATCATCCACCACCACCTCATCATCATCCACCACCACCTCATCATCCACCACCACCTCATCATCCACCACCTCATCATCATCCACCACCTCATCATCATCCACCACCTCATCATCCACCACCACCTCATCATCCACCACAATACCAACTCATCATCCACCACCTCATCATCATCCACCACCTCGGCGCCACCACCGCCCCCCCAGCCCAACGGGGTCTGCGCGCCCAATGGCTGCGGAGCGCCGGCTGCCGTTGCCGCGGCGACGAACGCGGCCGCCGTTGCCGCGGCGACCGTGGTGCCGGCGGCTGCCGTTGCCGCGGCGACCGTGGTGCCGGCGGCGGCTGCCGTTGCCGCGGTGCGGTGCCGACGCTCCGAGCGGGGGGCCGGGGGTTCCGGGGCTGCTGCCAGCGGCTGGGCCTCCTCACCGACGACGGCCGCTGCCGGGGTCGTCGCCGGCGGGGGCCGCGAGCCGCCGGGCAGGCCGGGGGCCGGATCCGTGGCGGGGCCGGGGTCCGGGCCGGGGTCGGGACCGGCTGTGGCCGCTGGGTCCGGGCCGGGGTCGGCGTCTGCTGCTGCTGCTGCTGCCGGAGCCGGAGCCGGAGCCGGAGCCGGAGCGGGTTCCAACTCGGGATCGGGATCCACCCCGGGTTTGGGACCGAACCTGGCCGGCTGCGGCTCGGGATTCAACGACTCCGGCGCCGGATCGAACTCCGGCTGCAGGTCAAACTCCGGGTCGAACTCCGGCTCCGGATTCAAGTCCGGCTCCAGGTCAAACTCCGGGTCGAACTCCGGCTCCGGATTCAAGTCCGGCTCCAGGTCAAACTCCAGGTCGAACTCCGGCTCCGGATTCAAGTCCGGCTCCAGGTCAAACTCCAGGTCGAACTCCGGCTCCGGATTCAAGTCCGGCTCCAGGTCAAACTCCGGCTCGAACTCCGGCTCCGGATTCAAGTCCAGCTCCAGGTCAAACTCCGGCTCGAACTCCGGCTCCAGGCCGATTAACTCCGGTTCGGGGCCGCCTGCAGCCTCGGCAGCCAAATCGAGGGACTCGAGCTCCGGATCCGGACCGGCACCTCCTCCTCTTCCTGCCACCGCCACGAGTCGCGCTACCGGTGGTGGTGGTGGTGGTGGTTGTTGTGCCGGTGGCTGTGCCGGCGGTACCTGTGTTGGCGGTGGTGGTGGTGGTGGTGGTGGTCGTGGTGGTGGTGGTGGTGGTGGTCGTGGTGGTGGTGGTGGTGGTGGTCGTGGTGGTGGTCGTGGTGGTGGTGGTGGTGGCGGTGCCGGTGGTGGTCGTGGTGGTGGTGGTGGTCGTGGTGGTGGTGGTGGTGGTCGTGGTGGTGGTGGTCATGGCGGTGGTGCCGGTGGTGCCGGTGGTGCCGGTGGTGCCGGTGGTACCGGCGGCGTGGAGGCGGCCTGGCTTCTGTTCAAGCCGCCGGCGGCTTTCCCCGTCGGCAGCAGCAGCGCTCGCACCGTGCCGCGGGTCACCTACGCCAGCAAAGTGAAGGAGAACCTGCAGCAGCACGTGCAGCAGCAGCAGCAGCAGCAGTGGGTGCAGCAGCGGGTGCAGCAGCAGCGGGTGCAGCAGCAGCAGCGGGTGCAGCAGCAGCAGCAGCAGCGGGTGCAGCAGCAGCGGGTGCAGCAGCAGCCCTCGAAGCAGCAGCAGCAGCAGCATGTGCAGCAGCTACAGCAGCAGCACGTGCAGCAGCAGAAACTGCAACAGCAGCAGCACGTTCAGCAGCAGCAGGATGTGCAGCCGCAGCAGCAGCAGCACCAGGTGCAGCAGCAGCACCACCTGCAGAAGCTGGTGCAGCAGAATGTGCAGCAGGTGCAGCATGCGCAGGTGCAGCAGCAGCATGCGCAGCAGCAGCATGCGCAGCAGCAGCAGCACCACCTGCAGCAGCTTGTGCAGCAGCAGCTGGTGCAGCAGCACCACGTGCAGCAGCAGCACCACCTGCAGCAGCAGCTGCTCCTGCAGCAGCAGCTGCTGCTGCAGGAGCAGCTGCTGCAGCAGCAGCTTCTGCAGGAGCAGCAGCTGTTGCTGCAGGAGCAGCAGCAGCTGCTGCAGCAGGAGCAGCACGTGCAGCACGAGTACCTGCAGCAGCACCTGCAGCAGCACCTGCAGCAGCACCTGCAGCAGCATCTGCAGCTGCACGTGCAGCAGCGGCAGCTGCCAACGGCGCCCGTCGGTCTCGTGACAACCATCGCCTCGTCATCGTTGACGACGTCATCGATGACGTCGTCGTCGATGACGTCGTCGTCGATGACGTCATCGACGACGTCGTCATTGACGGTGCCGTTGACGGGGTCGTTGATGACGTCATCAATGAGGACGACGTCATTGACTGTGCCAACGACGACGTCGCCGGCGTTGCCAAGGACGACGTCGGTGACGTTGCCAACGACGACGTCGCCGGCGTTGCCGACGTCGATGGCGTTGCCAACGACGACGTCGATGGCGTTGCCAACGACGACGTCGATGGCGTTGCCAACGACGACGTCGCCGGCGTTGCCAACGATGACGTCGATGGCGTTGCCAAGGACGACGTCATTGACGTTGCCAAGGACGACGTCACCGACGTTGCCAACGACGACGTCACCGGCGTCGCCAACGACGACGTCACCGACGTCGCCGGCGTTGCCAACGACGACGTCGCCGGCGTTGCCAACGACGACGTCGGTGACGTTGCCAACGACGACGTCGATGGCGTTGCCAACGACGACGTCACCGGCGTTGCCAACGACGACGTCGATGGCGTTGCCAAGGACGACGTCGATGGCGTCGCCAACGACGACGTCACCGGCGTCGCCAACGACGACGTCAATGGCGTTGCCAACGACGACGTCAATGACGTCGCCAACGACGACGTCACCGGCGTCGCCAACGACGACGTCGATGATGACGTCGCCAACGACGACGTCGATGATGACGTCGCCAACGACGACGTCGATGATGACGGCGTCGCCGCCGCCGCCATCATCGACGTCGCCATCGCGGCACCTCGACGGTTGTGCCGCCGCCGCCGCCGCCGCGCCGGCACCGGCGGCGACGCCGGTGCCGGCGTCTCCGTACGAGGAGCTGGATGATGATGACGACGACGAGGAGGAGGAGGCGAGGAGGAGGAGGACGAAGAGGAGGAGGAGGAGGGCAGCGGCGCCCGGGGGCGGCATCGAGGAGATGTTCAGCAACGAGTGGGGGCTCTCCTTCTTGGACTGTCGCTCGCCGCCACCACCACCGGGCGGCGCCGTGGGGACGTCGGCGGTGTCGTCTGCGCCGGCTGAGGAGGTGGAGGAGGAGGTGGAGGAGGTGGTGGAGGTGGAGGAGGTGGAGGAGGTGGTGGAGGAGGATGCGGCGATGCCGGGCAGCTTTGACGTTCGCACCGCAATGGTCTACCACACGAGAGGTAGCCCCCCCCCCCCCGGTGGTGGTGATGGTGGTGGTGGTGGTGATGGTGGCGGTGATGATGGTGATTGTGATGGTGAAGATGTTGGTGGTGAGTGTGATGATGGTGGTGGTGGTGGTAGTTGTGATGGTAGAGGTGGTGAGCGTGATGATGGTGGTGGCCTTGGTGATGGTGGTGGTGGTGGTGATTGTGATGGTGAAGATGTTGGTAGTGAGTGTGATGATGATGGTGGTGGTGGTGGTAGTTGTGATGGTAGAGGTGGTGAGCGTGATGATGATGGTGGTGGCGGTGATGATGGTGGTGATGGTGGTGGTGGTGATTGTGATGGTGAAGATGTTGGTGGTGAGTGTGATGATGGTGGTGGTGGCGGTGATGATGGTGGTAGTTGTGGTGAGTGTGATGGTGGTTGTGGTGATGGTGGCGGTGATGATGGTGGTGGTTGTGATGGCGGAGGTTGTGAGCGTGATGGTGGTGGTTGTGATGGTGAAGATGGTGGCGGTTGTGTTGGTATTGGTGGTGGTGAGTGTGATGATGGTGGTGGTGTTGGTGAAGATGGTGGTGGTTGTGGTGAGTGTGATGGTGGTTGTGGTGATGGTGGCGGTGATGATGGTGGTGGTTGTGATGGCGGAGGTTGTGAGCGTGATGATGGTGGTGGTTGTGATGGTGAAGATGGTGGTGGTGAGTGTGATGGTGGTGGTGAATGTGATGATGATGGTGGCGGTGATGATGGTGGTAGTTGTGATGGTAGTGGTGGTGAGCGTGATGATGATGGTGGTGGTGGTTGTGATGATGATGGTGGTGGTGAGTGTGATGATGGTGGTGGTGGCGGTGATGATGGTAGTAGTTGTGATGGTAGAGGTTGTGAGCGTGATGATGGTGGTGGTTGTGATGGTAGTGGTGGTGAGTGTGATGGTGGTGGTTGTGATGGTGGTGATGGTGGCGGTGATGGTGAAGATGGTGGTGGTGAGTGTGATGATGGTGGTAGTTGTGATGGTAGTGGTGGTGAGCGTGATGATGGTGGTGGTTGTGATGGTAGTGGTGGTGAGTGTGATGATGGTGGTGGTTGTGATGGTGAAGATGGTGGTGAGTGTGATGGTGGTGGTGGTTGTGATGGTGGTGATAGTGGCGGTGATGATGGTGGTAGTTGTGATGGTAGTGGTGGTGAGCGTGATGAGGGTGGTGGTTGTGATGGTGAAGATGGTGATGGTGAGTGTGGTGGTGGTGAGTGTGATGATGGTGATGGTGGCGGTGATGATGGTGGTAGTTGTGATGGTAGAGGTGGTGAGCGTTTTGATGGTGGTGGTTGTGATGGTGAAGATGGTGGTGGTGGTGAGTGTGATGATGGTGGTGGTGGTTGTGGTGAGTGTGATGATGATGGTGGTGGTGGTTGTGATGGTGGTGATGGTGGCGGTGATGATGGTGGTAGTTGTGATGATGGTGGTGGTGGTGGTGAGTGTGATGATGGTGGTGGTGGTGGTTGTGGTGAGTGTGATGATGATGATGGTGGTGGTGGTGGTGGTTGTGATGGTGGTGATGGTGGCAGTGGGTCCGGCAAAACATCTCCCTACCTCATCGTTGGTGCGGAGGGTAACACTGTGGTGGGCAGTGCCATCGTGGGGGGAGTGGCCAATGAAGATTTTGCCATTCCCCTCGTGGCGTTTCCAGCCACCGCAGCAGCCAAACGGGGCCTCTGGACGGGTGCGAGGGGCTGGTAACCCCTCCACCTTCAAATAAACTACCACTGAAACGATAGAAAAAAAATATCAAACGAAGCCTTTGCCGGAGGCCCCCTGGGGGGGACAGGCGTCTATGACGTCTCCCGGCCAAACCCCATTTGACGGAGGCAGGAGACTGAATCTCTACCCTCGGGGCTCCTCCAGAAGCAACGAAAAGCCACTACGTGCGGCCACGTGGAATGTTCGAGCGCTCACTGCGGAGGAGAGGCTGCCGCTCCTCTGTCGGGAGCTGGACCGGTACCGCCTGGATCTCTGTGGTATTCAGGAGGTCCGGTGGACCGGCTCTGGCTCCTGCCACCATGAGGGGTGGACAGTCCTCTACTCGGGGCAGGAGACTGCCAAACAACAGGGTGTGGCTCTTCTTCTGAATAAATTCATGAAGGGGGGCGTGGGAGCATGGCGGTGAGGTGTGGGAAGCTGTAAGCCCCAGGCTACTTTGGGCCCGCCTTCCCGTCAACCAGAGGCGAGGAGTGGTGGTCGTGGTTACTTATGCCCCCACCGAAGATGCACATCCGTGGCCCCTCGGGATAGAGTCATCTTGTTGGGTGACTTTAATGCCCGAGTTGGTCATGATGCTGACACTTCACGTGGCCTCAATGTGCACCTAATTTGGCACAGTAGGGGGCACAGGTGGTGCATCAGCCAGTCATCTCAGTCAGTCGACCCGTGGCACCTGGGTCTGCCCCGTGACCTCCTGCCAGCGGGCGTTCGACACTTCACGTGGCCTCAGGGTGCAGATACCCTGGCACAAGCGTCGTGGTGACGTCACCGCCACTTAGTAGCGAATGGCGGTTGTTGTTGTTGTGTCTCTGTGTGTGTCTCTGTGTGTGTGTCTGTGTGTCTCTGTGTGTGTGTCTCTGTGTGTGTGTCTCTGTGTGTGTGTGTCTCTGTCTGTGTGTCTCTGTGTGTGTGTCTCTGTGCGTGTGTCTCTGTGTCTGTGTGTCTCTGTGTGTGTGTGTCTCTGTGTCTGTGTGTCTCTGTGTGTGTCTCTGTGTCTGTGTGTCTCTGTGTGTGTGTCTCTGTGTGTGTGTGTCTCTGTGCGTGTGTCTCTGTGCGTGTGCGTGTGTCTGTGTCTGTGTGTCTCTGTGTCTGTGTGTCTCTGTGTCTGTGTGTCTCTGTGCGTGTGTCTCTGTGTGCGTGTGTCTCTGTGTGTGTGTGTCTCTGTGCGTGTGTCTCTGTGTGTGTGTGTCTCTCTGTGTGTGTCTCTGTGTGTGTGTGTCTCTGTGTGTGTGTGTCTCTGTGTGCGTGTGTCTCTGTGTCTGTGTGTCTCTGTGTGTATGTCCGTGTGTGTGTCTCTGTGTGTGTGTGTCTCTCTGTGTGTGTCTCTGTGTGTGTGTGTCTCTGTGTGTGTGTGTCTCTGTGTGCGTGTGTCTCTGTGTCTGTGTGTCTCTGTGTGTATGTCCGTGTGTGTGTCTCTGTGTGTGTGTGTCTCCGTGTCTGTGTGTCTCTGTGTGTCTCTCTGTGACTCCTACTGCTGACCGTGTCCTCACTGTTTTCTTGCAGAGTGGAGCGTCGTGATGAGCCACTTGAAGCAAGGTGAGGACCACACTGACAAAGCTCCCCCAGGTAGCCTCTAGCAGTGCTGTAGGGGCAAGTGCTGTCAGTAGCAGCAGCAGCAGCGTCTATGAAGGCCGCCTCTGTGACCACACACAGAGGGGATGGGTGGCCTGCACCACGCCCGGCCGCCTTTGTCTCCCCCCCCACCGATTGTCACAGACACTCACGTACACACTCACCCACCCGCCCACCCACCCGCTCACTCACCCGCTCACTCACCCGCCCACCCACCCGCTCACTCACCCGCCCACCCACCCACTCACCCGCTCACTCACCCGCCCACCCACCCACTCGCCCACTCACCCACTCGCCCACTCACCCACCCACTCACCCACCCGCTCACCCACCGGCTCATCCACTCGCCCGCCCACTCACTCACCCACCTGCTCACCCACCCGCTCACCCACCCGCTCACCCACCCACTGACCCACCCGCTCACCCACCCGCTCACCCACCCGCTCACCCACCCGCTCACCCACCCGCTCACCCACCCGCTCACCCACCTGCTCACTCACCCACCCACCTGCTCACTCACCCGCCCACCCACCCGCTCACCCACCCGCTCACCCACCTGCTCACTCGCCCGCCCGCCCACCTGCCCACCCACCCACCCACTCACCCACCCACTCACCCACCCACTCACCCACTCACCCACCCACTCACCTACACAAAGACCAAGCTCCCCCATGTAGCGTCTAACAGGCTGTAGGGGGAAGTGCTGTGGGTTGTGAGTAGGAGGCGGCGGCGTCTTTGAAGGCCACCGCTGTGGCCACGCGCAGAGGGGGCGGGTGGCCAGCACCAATTTTGATTGGCTCCTCCCCTCATGGCATATGTGTCCACCACAGGGGCTAAACGGGGGCTCTGGATGGGTGCGAGGGGCTGGTAACCCCTCCACCTTCAATTAATTACCACGAAACCACGAATTAAACTGAAATATGTAACAACTAAGCTTGTGCCGGAGGCCCCGGGGGGCCAGGCGTCTATGACGTCTCCTGGCCAAACCCCAATTGGCGGAGCCAGGAGATTGAATACCTACCCTCGGGGCTACTCCAGAAACAACGAAAAGCCACTACGGGTGGCCACGTGGAATGTTCGAACGCTCACTGCAGAGGAGAGGCTGCCACTCCTCTGTCAGGAGCTGGACCGGTACCGCCTGGATCTATGCGGCTTTAAGGAGGTCCGGTGGACCGGCTCTGGCTCCTGCCACCATGAGGGGTGGACAGTCCTCTACTCGGGGCAGCAGACTGCCAAACAACAGGGTGTGGGTCTTCTTTTGAACAAAAGAATGAAGGGGGCGTGGGAGCGTGGCGGTGAGGTGTGGGAAGCTGTAAGCCCCAGGCTACTTTGGGCTCGCCTTCCCATCAACCGGAGGCGAGGAATGGTGGTCGTGGTTACTTATGCCCCCACCGAAGATGAACATCCGTGGAGGGATGCAGGCAAAGCCGATGAGTCAGATGCCTTCTATGACCTCCTGTCACAGGTGCTGGCTAAAGTGGCCCCTCGGGATAGAGTCATCATGTTGGGTGACTTCAATGCCCGAGTTGGTCATGATACTGGCACCTGGTCTGGAGTGATTGGAGGGCATGGGCCAGATCAGCTCAATAACAATGGTAGGAGGCTGCTAGATTTTTGTGCAGCCCATGGGCTTGTAATTACCAACACGCTGTTCCGGCATCGGCGCATCCACACAACATCATGGATGCATGCCGGGTCTAAGCAAGAACATCTGCTGGACTACATAGTGACGGACCAGCGAATGCGAGCTCATGTCCTTGACACCGGGACCGACCGTGGAGCTGATCTGCCCTCTGACCATCGACTAGTCATCTGTAAGATGCGCCTGCCATTCTTCCACTCCGGTGGTGGGTGTACACCCAGGACCCCATTCCAAACTAAAGTGGCCTGGTCTCAGTTATCTGATGAAAGTTGCAAGCGAGAATTTCATCATCGCTTGCGGCTGGGATTGGCATCGTCCCCGACTCCTCCTGATGTCGAGGGTAAATGGGCGAGGTTTAGGACTGTGACTCATGCAGCTGCAATGGCTGCTTTGGGTACGCGGTTCAGACCTCCCCAGACACCCTGGATGACAGAGGAGTTGTTCAGGATGGTTGAGAAAAAGCGACAGGCCCACTGTCATCGGCTACAGAATCCCACGTCAGAGAATGAGGAGGCTTACCGCAGCCTTCGCTCGGAGGTTCGGAGAGCCGTGAGGCGCTGCAAGGATGGGTGGTGGTCGCGGGTTGCTGAGGAGATGGAGTCTGCCTCAGTGGCCCGTGATCACAAATCTCTATTTAACTCCATCAAAAAAGTAACCTGCAGCGCCACACCTATTACCATCATTAGGGGAAAAAACGGTGATCCAATTTCCGACCCCCAGGAACAGGTTCGCAGATTTGCTGAGCATTTCTGTGAGGTCCTGGGGGAGGGAAAATCCCTCAGCCAGGAAAACATTGTGGCACAAAGTGAGGATGACCCTGCTGAGGCTGCGGTGCCTCAAATATTGGATGAAGTCACCCCCTGTGAGTGGCTGGCTGAGGTGCCATCTGCTGAGGAAGTATTGAAGGCGATCCGGAGTCTGAGACCAGGAAAGGCAGCGGGCAGAGATGATCTCCCAAGCGAAATGCTGAGGGAGGGTGGCGTTTGTGCACAGACTGCCCTATATGACATCATAACAACAGTCTGGACCACTGGACGGGTTCCGCAGGATTGGAAGGATGCCCTGGTGGTCCCCCTTTTTAAGAAGGGGGACCACACAGACTGTAACAACTACAGGGGCATCTCACTCCTCAGTGTGCCGGGAAAGGTCCTGGCAAGGATTATTCAGCATCGCCTTGCCAGGCACGTTGAGGAGAGGCTTGCGGAGCCCCAATGCGGTTTCAGGAAAGGGCGGTCCTGCACAGATGCCATATTTTCTGTCCGTCTGCTACAGCAGAGGTGTAGGGAATTCCAACAAGACCTACATCTCTGCTTTATTGACCTGGTCAAGGCCTATGATACCATCAGTAGGCCTGGGCTCTGGGTCGTTCTTCGTGCTTTTGGAGTACCTGACCCTCTGCTCACGATCATTAAGGACCTTCATGATGGTGAGCGGGCCCGGGTAAAACTACGTGACCGGGAGTCAGAGTCATTCCCTGTACACCTTGGGGTGCGACAGGGATGTCCTCTGGCTCCCACATTATTTAACATCTATTTTGACCACGTAGTTCGTGAAGCCTTCAATAGCTGTACCCGGGAAAATCTCCATATGGTGCAGATATAATGGGAGGCTAATCGATGCCCGGGTGCGGTCAAGGGATGGCTCCCTATTGCTCAACCACGTTATGTATGCTGATGATTTGGTAATAGCTGCTCAGTCAGAGGAGGAGTTGGAGACGCTGCTGCTGAGACTGGAGCGTGCCACTAAGAGGTGGGGCCTTACCATCAGCCCCACCAAAACTAAGCACCTGCCTGGGTATTTTGTACCATCGGACACTCCACCCCCACAACTCCCAATCGGTGATGGGGCAGTTGTGGAGAGAGTGGAGAGTTTCCCATACCTGGGCAGTGTGCTTATGACCGGCTCCAGTTTAACAGCAGAGGTCTCACTCCGAATCAGTCGAGCGGCAATATCTTTTCATCGGTTGCGTAACGCTGTGTGGAAGCTACCTGGTCTGTCGCTCCGCACTAAGCTTCAGGTCTTCTCGGCCACGGTCATTCCCTCCCTTCTCTACGCTTGCGAAACGTGGACCCCCCTAATGGAACATCTTCGCCGGTTAGAAACATTTAGGCTGGCCTGCCTACGATCCATCCTGGGTTTAACCAGACTGGATTGGGGCACACAGACACACGGACACATCACAGACGGACACACACACGGACACACACACACGGACACACACACATGGACACACATACGGACACACACACATGGACACACACAAACGGACACACACACATACGGGCACACACACACGGACACACAGACGGACGGACACACACGGACGGACAGACACAGACACACAGACACCCACCTTGTATACCGTTCCAGCCTTCATAGGTGCTCGCTAACAGCACTTGCCCCTACAGTCTGTTAAGGCTATATGGGGGATCTTTGTATTTATGTGTGTCTGTGCATCTGTGTCTGTGCGTGTGTGTCTCTGTCTCTTTGTGTGTGTGTGCGCGTGTGTATATCTGTCTGTGTGTCTATCTGTCTGTGTGTGTGTATCTGTGTGTCTGTATCTTTGTCTCTGCATGTGTGTGTGTGTGTCTATCCGTGTGTGTGTGTATATGTGTGTGTGTATCTGTCTCTTTGTGTGTGTATCTTTGTTTCTGCATGTGTGTGTGTGTGTATCTGTCTGTGTGTATGTCTGTCTGTGTGTGTGTCTGTCTGTCTCTGTGCGCTTGTGTGTGTATATCTGTCTGTGTGTGTGTATCTGTCTGTCTCTGTGTGTCTGTCTGTCTCTGTGTGTGTCTGTCTCTGTGTGTGTATCTGTGTGTCTGTCTGTCTCTCTGTGTGTGTGTCTGTCTCTGTGTGTGTATCTGTGTGTCTGTCTCTCTGTGTGTGTGTCTGTCTCTGTGTGTGTATCTGTCTGTCTGTGTGCGCGTTGTCTCTGTAGGCTTGCCATGCGTCCGTCTGTATCGCGAGGAGCCGGGGGTGAGGGGAGACTGCTAGCGTACCTCCTCCACCACCACCACATCCACCACCACCACCAAATCCACCCACCACATCCACCACCACTTCCACCACATCCACCACCACCACATCCACATTCACCACCACCACCACCACTTCCACCACCACCACCACATCCACCACATCCACCACCACCACATCCACCACCACCACATCCACCACCACCACCACCACTTCCACCACCACCACCACATCCACCACCACCATCACCACATCCACCACCACTTCCACGACATCCACCACATCCACCACCTCTACCTCCACCATCTCTACCACCTCTACCACCTCTACCTCCACCACCTCTACCACCTCCACCACCTCCAACCCCTCCACCACCACCACCACCTCCACCGTCGCTGCAGACGGAGAACTGTGGGGCGTGAAGGGTTGGAGACGGAGCGTCGGACTTCCGGCAGACGCTGATGGAAGATTGGCGGCGGCGGTGGCGGCGATGGTGACGATGGTGGTGGTGGTTGGTGACGGTGATGGTGGTGGTGGTGACGGTGATGGCGGTGGTGGTGGTGGTGGTGACGGTGATGGCGGTGGTGGTGGTGGTGACGGTGATGGCGGTGGTGGTGGTGTGTGGTGGTGGCGGTGGTGTTGAGGGGGTGGGAGAGGTGCTGAGAGAGACACCGAGACAGACGACAACTGGAGGAGCTGGGGAAGGGTTGGTGGGCGTGGGTGGGTGAGCGTCTTGGTGAGTGAGTGGCGTGTGTGGGTGAGTGCGGTGGGTGAGTGGCGTGGGTGAGTGCGGTGGGTGAGTGGGGTGAGTGGGGTAGGTGAGTGCGGTGGGTGAGTGGGGTGAGTGGGGTAGATGGGGATGGGTGAGTGGGTGAGTGGGGCGGTGAGTGGGGTGGGTGAGTTGGGTGAGTGGGGGGGTGAGTGAGTGGGGTAGTTGGGGATGGGTGAGTGGGGTGGGTGAGTTGGCTGGGTGAGTGAGGTGGGTGAGTGGGTGAGTGGGGTGGTGAGTGGGGTAGATGGGGGTGGGTGAGTGGGTGAGTTTGGTGGTGAGTGGGTGAGTGGGGTGAGTGAGTGGGGTAGTTGGGGATGGGTGAGTGGGGTGGTGAGTGGGGTGAGTGGGGTGGGTGAGTGGGGTAGTTGGGGATGGGTGAGTGGGTGAGTGGGGTGGGTGAGTTGGGGTGGTGAGTAGGTGAGTGGGGTAGATGGGGATGGGTGGGTGAGTGGGTGAGTTTGGTGGTGAGTGGGTGAGTGGGGTGAGTGGGTGAGTGGGATGGGTGAGTGGGGTGGGTGAGTGGGTGAGTTTGGTGGTGAGTGGGTGAGTGGGATGGGTGAGTGGGGTGGTGAGTTGGGTGAGTGGTGTGGTGAGTGGGGTGAGTTGGGTGAGTGGGTGAGTTGGGGTGGTGAGTAGGTGAGTGGGGTAGATGGGTGGGTGAGTGGGTGAGTTTGGTGGTGAGTGGGGTGGTGAGTGGGTGAGTGGGGTGAGTGGGATGGGTGAGTGGGGTGGATGAGTGGGTGAGTTTGGTGGTGAGTGGGATGGGTGAGTGGGTGAGTTTGGTGGTGAGTGGGTGAGTGGGGTGGTGAGTGGGGTAGATGGGGATGGGTGGGTGAGTGGGTGAGTTTGGTGGTGAGTAGGTGAGTGGGGTAGATGGGGATGGGTGGGTGAGTGGGTGAGTTTGGTGGTGAGTGGGATGGGTAAGTGGGGTAATGAGTGGGTGAGTGGGATGGGTGAGTGGGGTGGTGAGTGGGGTGAGTGAGTGGGATGGGTGAGTGGGGTGGTGAGTGGGGTGAGTGAGTGGGTGAGTGAGTGGGGTGGGGTTGTGCGAGGGAGCGTTGTCTGTGGAAATGTTTTAATGAAATAAAAAGTTTTTCTTAACGGCGAGGGAAAGAGACTGAGAACTCCTGCACCTAGCCTGGCACCTGCTGGGTCTGTCACATGACCACTTCCTGCACCTAGCCTGGCACAGCAGTACAACCCACGGCACCTGCTGGGTCTATCACGTGACCACCTCCTGCACCTAACCTGGCACGGCAGTACAACCCCATGGCACCTGCTGGGTCTGTCACGTGACCTGCACCTAACCTGGCACGAGTGTCGTGGTGATGTCACCGCCACTGAGGTGGTGGTTCTGCTGATCATGATGGTGGTGCTGATGATGAATCAACGTTGATATTGAACTGTGGGTGACTGTGTGACTGGGTGGGTGAGCGTCTGGGTCTCTGTGTGAGTCTATGGGTCTCTGTGTGAGTGAGTCTATGGGTCTCTGTGTGAGTCTATGGGTCTCTGTGTGAGTATGGGTCTCTGTGTGAGTCTATGGGTCTCTGTGCGAGTCTATGGGTGTATGGGTCTCTGTGTGAGTCTATGGGTCTCTGTGTGAGTCTATGTTTCTCTGTGCGAGTCTATGGGTCTCTGTGTGAGTCTATGGGTCTCTGTGTGAGTGAGTATGGGTCTCTGTGTGAGTCTATGGCTCTCTGTGTGAGTTTATGGGTCTCTGTGTGAGTCTATGGGTCTCTGGGTGAGTCTGTGGGTCTCTGTGTGAGTGAGTCTATGGGTCTCTGTGTGAGCGAGTCTATGGGTCTGTGTGTGAGTGAGTCAATGGGTCTCTGTGTGAGCGAGCCTATGGGTCTGTGTGAGTGAGTCTATGGGTCTCTGTGTGAGTGAGTCTATGGGTATGTGTGTGAGTAGTCTATGGGTCTGTGTGAGTGAGTCTGTGGGTCTCTGTGTGAGTGAGTCTCTGTGTGAGTCTATGGGTCTCTATGTGTGAGTGAGTCTATGGCTGTCTGTGTGAGTGAGTCTGGGTCTCTGTTTGGTGAGTACAGTGAGGGAAAAAAGTATTTGATCCCCTGCTGATTTTGTACGTTTGCCCACTGACAAAGAAATGATCAGTCTATCATTTTAATGGTAGGTTTATTTGAACAGTGAGAGTCAGAATAACAACAAAATCCAGAAAAACGCATGTCAAAAATGTTAGAAATTGATTTCCATTTTAATGAGGGAAATAAGTATTTGACCCCTCTGCAAAACATGACAGTACTTGGTGGCAAAACCCTTGTTAGCAATCACAGAGGTCAGACGTTTCTTGTAGTTGGCCACCAGGTTTGCACACATCCCAGAAGGGATTTTGTCCCACTCCTCTTTGCAGATCTTCTCCAAGTCATTAAGGTTTCGAGGCTGACGTTTGGCAACTCGAACCTTCAGCTCCCTCCACAGATTTTCTATGGGATTAAGGTCTGGTGACTGGCTAGGCCACTCCAGGACCTTAATGTGCTTCTTCTTGAGCCACTCCTTTGTTGCCTTGGCCGTGTGGTTTGGGTCATTGTCATGCTGGAATACCCATCCACAACCCATTTTCAATGCCCTGGCTGAGGGAAGGAGGTTCTCAGCCAAGATTTGACGGTACATGGCCCCGTCCATCGTCCCTTTGATACGGTGAAGTTGTCCTGTCCCCTTAGCAGAAAAACACCCCCAAAGCATAATGTTTCCACCTCCATATTTGACAGTAGGGATGGTGTTCTTGGGGTCATAGGCAGCATTCCTCCTCCAAACACGGCGAGTTGAGTTGATGCCAAAGAGCTCCATTTTGGTCTCATCTGACCACAACACTCACCCAGTTGTACTCTGAATCATTCAGATGTGCATTGGCAAATTTTAGACGGGCATGTATGTGCCTTCTTGAGCAGGGGGACCTTGCGGGCGCTGCAGGATTCCAGTCCTTCACGGCGTAGTGTGTTACCAATTGTTTTCTTGGTGACTATGGTCCCAGCTGCCTTGAGAGCATTGACAAGATCCTCCCGTGTAGTTCTGGGCTAATTCCTCACCGTTCTCATGATCATTGCAACTCCACGAGGTGAGATCTTGCATGGAGCCCCAGGCCGAGGGAGATTGACAGTTCTTTTGTGTTTCTTCCATTTGCGAATAATCGCACCAACTGTTGTCATCTTCTCACCAAGCTGCTTGGCAATGGTCTTGTAGCCCATTCCAGCCTTGTGTAGGTCTACAATCTAGTCCCTGACATCCTTGGAGAACTCTTTGGTCTTGGTCATGGTGGAGAGTTTGGAATCTGATTGCTTCTGTGGACAGGTGTCTTTTATACAGGTAACGAGCTGAGATTAGAAGCACTCCCTTTAAGAGTGTGCTCCTAATCTCAGCTCGTTACCTGTATAAAAGACACCTGGGAGCCAGAAATCTTTCAGATTGAGAGGGGGTCAAATACTTATTTCCCTCATTAAAATGCAAATCAATTTCTAACATTTTTGACATGCGTTTTTTATAGATTTTTTTGTTGTTATTCTGTCTCTCACTGTTCAAATAAACCTACCATTAAAATTATAGACTGATCATTTCGTTGTCAGTGGGCAAACGTACAAAATCAGCAGGGGATCAAATACTTTTTTTCCCTCGCTGTATGTGGGTCTCTGTGTGAGTGAGTCTATGGGTCTCTGTGTGAATGAGTCTATGGATCTTTGTGTGAGTGAGTCTATGAGTCTCTGTGTAAGTCTAAGGGTCTCTGTGTGAGTGAGTCTATGAGTCTCTGTGTGAGTCTATGGGTCTCTATGTATGAGTGAGTCTATGGGTCTGTGTGAGTGAGTCTATGGGTCCCTGTGTGAGTGAGTCTATGGGTCTCTGTGTGGTTGAGTCTATAGCTCTGTGTGGTGAGTCTATGGGTCTCTGTGCGAGTGAGTCTATGGGTCTCTGTGCGAGTGAGTCTATGGGTCTCTATGTATGAGTGAGTCTATGGGTCTCTGATTGAGTGAGACTATGGGTCTGTGTGTGTGTTGAGTCTATAGGTATCTGTGTGAGTGAGTCTATGGTTCTCTGTGTGAGTCTATGGGTCTCTGTGTGAGTGAGTATGGCTCTCTGTGTGAGTCTATGCGTCTCTGTGTGAGTGAGTCTGTGGGTCTCTGTGTGAGTGAGTCTATGGGTCTCTGTATGAGTTAGTCTTTGGGTCTCTGTGTGAGTGAGTCTATGGGTCCCTGTGTGGCGAGTCTATGGGTCTCTGTGTGGTTGAGTCTATAGCTCTGTGTGGTGAGTCTATGGGTCTCTGTGCGAGTGAGTCTATGGGTCTCTATGTATGAGTGAGTCTATGGGTCTCTGTTTGAGTGAGACTATGGGTCTGTGTGTGTGTTGAGTCTATGGGTCTCTGTGTGTGGTGAGTCTGTGGGTCTCTGTGTGAGTGAGTCTATGGGTCTCTGTGTGAGTTAGTCTTTGGGTCTCTGTGTGTGTGAGTGAGTCTATGGGTCTCTGTGTGTGGTGAGTCTGTGGGTCTCTGTGTGAGTGAGTCTATGGTTCTCTGTGTGAGTCTATGGGTCTCTGTGTGAGTGAGTATGGCTCTCTGTGTGAGTCTATGCGTCTCTGTGTGAGTGAGTCTGTGGGTCTCTGTGTGAGTGAGTCTATAGGTCTCTGTGTGAGTTAGTCTTTGGGTCTCTGTGTGAGTGAGTCTATGGGTCTCTGTGTGTGGTGAGTCTGTGGGTCTCTGTGTGAGTGAGTCTATGGGTCTCTATGTATGAGTGAGTCTATGGATCTCTGTGTGAGTGAGTCTATGGGTCCCTGTGTGGCGAGTCTATGGGTCTCTGTGTGGTTGAGTCTATAGCTCTGTGTGGTGAGTCTATGGGTCTCTGTGCGAGTGAGTCTATGGGTCTCTATGTATGAGTGAGTCTATGGGTCTCTGTTTGAGTGAGACTATGGGTCTGTGTGTGTGTTGAGTCTATGGGTCTCTGTGTGTGGTGAGTCTGTGGGTCTCTGTGTGAGTGAGTCTATGGGTCTCTGTGTGAGTTAGTCTTTGGGTCTCTGTGTGTGTGAGTGAGTCTATGGGTCTCTGTGTGTGGTGAGTCTGTGGGTCTCTGTGTGAGTGAGTCTATGGGTCTCTATGTATGAGTAAGTCTATGGATCTCTGTGCGAGTGAGTCTATGGGTCTCTATGTATGAGTGAGTCTATGGGTCTCTGATTGAGTCTATGGGTCTCTGTGTGAGTAGTCTGTGGGTCTGTGTGTGAGTGAGTCGATGGGTCTCTGTGTGAGTGAGTCTATGGGTCTCTGTGTGGTGGTGAGTCTGTGGGTCTCTGTGTGCGTGAGTCTATGGGTCTCTGTGGGAGTGAGTCTATGGGTCTCTGTGTGTGGTGAGTCTATGGGTCTCTGTGTGAGTGCGTCTATGGGTCTCTGTGTGAGTGAGTCTATGGGTCTCTATGTATGAGTGAGTCTATGGATCTCTGTGAGTGAGTCTATGGGTCCCTGTGTGGCGAGTCTATGGGTCTCTGTGTGAGTGAGTATATGGGTCTCTGTGTGAGTGAGTCTATGGGTCTCTGTGTGAGTGAGTCTATGGGTGTCTGTGTGTGGTGAGTATGTGGGTCTCTGTGTGAGTCTATGGGTCTCTGTGTGAGTGAGTCTATGGGTCTCTGTGTGAGTGAGTCTATGGGTCTCTGTGTATGGTGAGTATGTGGGTTTCTGTATGAGTGAGTCTGGGTCTCTGTGTGAGTGAGTCTATGGGTTTCTCTGTGAGTCTATGGGTCTCTGTGTGAGCGAGTCTATGGGTCTCTGTGTGAGTGAGTCTATGGGTCTCTGTGTGAGTAAGTCTATGGGGTCTGTGTGTGAGTGAGTCTATGTGTGAGTCTGCTGGTTTATTTCACGCCCTCCCACGGCACCGGGCAAGTGATTTAGGGCCGAGTCTACCTAAACGTACGCACGACACCAGGCCCGGATGTGTGAACAGTTCTGGAAGTTTCGCGGTCGCCTAGCAACGTGGCAATAGCAGCTGAGTCATTGGAGGAACGCGCTTCTCACTGAGCCAGACTGAGGCTCCCACAGGGTTCAGTGTTAATCACTGAGACTCACTGAGCCAGACTGAGGCTCCCACAGGGTTCAGTGTTAATCACTGAGGCTCACAGAGCCAGACTAAGGCTCCCACAGGGTTTAGTGTTAATCACTGAGGCTCACAGAGCCAGACTGATGCTCCCACAGGGTTCAGTGTTAATCACTGAGGCTCACAGAGCCAGACTAAGGCTCCCACTGGGTTCAGTGTTAATCACTGAGGCTCACTGAGCCAGACTGAGGCTCCCACAGGGTTCAGTGTTAATCACTGAGGCTCACAGAGCCAGACTGAGGCTCTCACAGGGTTCAGTGTTAATCACTGAGGCTCACAGAGGCAGACTAAGGCTCCCACAGGGTTCAGTGTTAATCACTGAGGCTCATTGAGCCAGACTGAGGCTCCCACAGGGTTCAGTGTTAATCACTGAGACTCACTGAGCCAGACTGAGGCTCCCACAGGGTTCAGTGTTGAATCAGTGAGACTCACAGAGCCAGACTAAGGCTCCCACAGGGTTCAGTGTTAATCACTCAGGCTCACTGAGCCAGACTGAGGCTCTCACAGGGTTCAGTGTTAATCACTGAGGCTCACTGAGCCAGACTGAGGCTCCCACAGGGT
This sequence comes from Petromyzon marinus, assembly GCF_010993605.1. Taxonomy (NCBI): domain Eukaryota; kingdom Metazoa; phylum Chordata; class Hyperoartia; order Petromyzontiformes; family Petromyzontidae; genus Petromyzon; species Petromyzon marinus. The sequence continues at coordinate 19,683 of NW_022639262.1, forward strand.
TCAGTGTTAATCACTGAGGCTCACAGAGCCAGACTAAGGCTCCCTCCCAGAGGGTTCGGTGTTAATCGCTGAGGCTCACAGAGCCAGACCAAGGCTCCCATAGGTTTCAGTGTTAATTGCTGAGGCACACAGAACCCTAGTAAGGCTCCCATAGGGTTCAGTGTTAATCACTGAGACTCGCAGAGCCAGACTAAGGCTACGTCCCATAGGGTTCAGTGTTAATCGCTGAGGCTTAAGGAGCCAGACTAATGCTCCCACAGGCTGCAGTGTTAATCACTGAGGCTCACAGAGCCAGGCTAATGCTCCTATAGGATTAAGTGTTAACCGCTGAGACTCACAGAGCCAGACTAAGGCTCCCATAGGGATCAGTGTTAATCACTGAGACTCACAGAGCCAGACTAAGGCTCCCATAGGGTTCAATTTTGAATCACTGAGACTCACAGAGCCAGACTAAGGCTCCCACAGGGTTCAGTGTTAATCACTGAGACTCACAGAGCCAGACTAAGGCTCCCATAGGGTTCAGTGTTAATCACTGAGGCTCACAGAGCCAGACTAAGGCTCCCACAGGGTTCAGTGTTAATCGCTGAGGCTCACAGAGCCAGACTAAGGCTCCCATAGGATTCAGTTTTGAATCGCTGAGACTCACAGAGCCAGACTAAGGCTCCCATAGGGTTCAGTGTTAATTGCTGAGACTCACAGAGCCAGACTAAGGCTCCCATAGGGTTCAGTGTTAATCGCTGAGACTCACAGAGCCAGACTAAGGCTCCCATAGGGTTCAGTGTTAATCGCTGAGACTCACAGAGCCAGACTAAGGCTCCCATAGGGTTCAGTGTTGATCATTTAGACTCACAGAGCCAGACTAAGTCTCCCATAGGGTTCAGTGTTAATCACTGAGACTCACAGAGCCAGACTAAGGCTCCCATAGGGTTCAGTGTTAATCACTGAGGCTCACAGAGCCAGACTAAGGCTCCCATAGGATTCAGTGTTAATCACTGAGACTCACAGAGCCAGACTAAGGCTCCCATAGGGTTCAGTGTTAATCACTGAGGCTCACAGAGCCAGACTAAGGCTCCCACAGGGTTCAGTGTTAATCGCTGAGGCTCACAGAGCCAGACTAAGGCTCCCATAGGGTTCAGTTTTGAATCTCTGAGACTCACAGAGCCAGACTAAGGCTCCCATAGGGTTCAGTGTTAATCGCTGAGACTCACAGAGCCAGACTAAGGCTCCCATAGGGTTCAGTGTTAATCGCTGAGACTCACAGAGCCAGACTAAGGCTCCCACAGGGTTCAGTGTTAATCGCTGAGACTCACAGAGCCAGACTAAGGCTCCCATAGGGTTCAGTGTTGATCATTTAGACTCACAGAGCCAGACTAAGGCTCCCACAGGGTTCAGTGTTAATCACTGAGGCTCACAGAGTCAGGCTAAGGCTCCCATAGGGTTCAGTGTTAATCACTGAGGCTCACAGAGCCAGACTAAGGCTCCCACAGGGTTCAGTGTTAATCGCTGAGGCTCACAGAGCCAGACTAAGGCTATGTCCCATAGGGTTCAGTGTTAATCGCTGAGGCTCACAGAGCCAGACTAAGGCTCCCACAGGGTTCAGTGTTAATCGCTGAGGCTCACAGAGCCAGACTAAGGCTCCCACAGGGTTCAGTGTTAATCACTGAGGCTCACAGAGCCAGACTAAGGCTCCCACAGGGTTCAATGTTAATCGCTGAGGCTCACAGAGCCAGACTAAGGCTCCCATAGGGTTCAGTGTTAATCACTGAGACTCACAGAGCCAGACTAAGGCTCCCATAGGGTTCAGTGTTAATCACTGAGACTCACAGAGCCAGACTAAGGCTTCCACAGGGTTCAGTGTTAATCGCTGAGGCTCACAGAGCCAGACTAAGGCTCCCACAGGGTTCAGTGTTAATCACTGAGGCTCACAGAGTCAGGCTAAGGCTCCCACAGGGTTCAGTGTTAATCGCTGAGGCTCACAGAGCCAGAGTAAGGCTCCCACAGGGTTCAGTGTTAATCACTGAGGCTCACAGAGCCAGACTAAGGCTCCCACAGGGTTCAGTGTTAATCGCTGAGGCTCACAGAGCCAGACTGAGGCTCCCACAGGGTTCAGTGTTAATCACTGAGGCTCACAGAGCCAGACTAAGACTCCCATAGGGTTCAGTGTTAATCACTGAGGCTCACAGAGCCAGACTAAGACTCCCACAGGGTTCAGTGTCAATCACTGAGGCTCACAGAGCCAGACTAAGGCTCCCATAGGGTTCAGTGTTAATCACTGAGGCTCACAGAGCCAGACTAAGACTCCCACAGGGTTCAGTGTCAATCACTGAGGCTCACAGAGCCAGACTAAGACTCCCACAGGGTTCAGTGTTAATCACCGAGGCTCACAGAGCCAGACTAAGACTCCCACAGGGTTCAGTGTTAATCACCGAGGCTCACAGAACCAGACTAAGGCTCCCACAGGGTTCAGAAATGTGACGTCACATAAAAATGCGCAACTTTATAAATAAATAAAGACAACACGTTCTACTTAATTGAATAGACTTTTTAAATAAATGTTTTCTCCTTCAAAATCAGAGTGCAGCGCCACATTAAATACGCACTACAATGACAATAGTTGAAGCATGTTTTTTATTTTATTTTTTTTGGGGGGGGAGTGGGGGGCAGAGCTTTGTGACGTCATTTGAGTGGGGGGTGTGTCTGACTCTTTGTGACGTCGTGTGACGAAGGTGGGGGGGGGCGGTCAAAAATTGCGTGACGTCATTTATGGACGACCCAAGAATGTTTTTGTATCACAGTGTAACGGTCATGGGCTGACGTTAATCATCCAGCAGTGGATCGGACCACGGCTTTGCAGCGCCATTTTTGTTTGCTTCAAATTTCCCGCCAAAACAGCGTCCGCGCGCGCGCGCGTGCGCGCGCCCCGCCCCCAACACCGCCCCCGCCCCGCCCCCTCCGCGCGCGCACACACGCAAAACCCCTCGCGCGATGCACCCTGGTCGGCAACACGACGCTGGCGCACGACCCTGGAAATGCCGCAGCGCCGCCGCCGCGCGCCCCCTTTGCCGCCCAATCGGAGCACGCCGCGGTGATTGCTCGGGCCAATCGGCGACGGCGGCGGTAGTGTGGCGGTTTGGGGGGGGACGTGACGTCACGTGCCGCGCGCATTGATACACGCCCCCCCTCCCTCCCTCTTTACCACCACCACCACCACCGGCCGCACTTCGCAGATTTCTTTTTCGTTGCCGCCTCCGCTCCCGCCAGAAGCAGCAGAAGCAGAAAGAAGCGCCGGCTGGGTGGGAAAGAAATTATTATTTTTTTCCCGCGATCTCCGTGGATCCAAAGTCGCAGATTAATAAACAGGTGAAACCACGAGTATTTTATTTTATTTGTGGGGGGCCTAGAGGAGTGGTGGTGGGGGGCGGTGGTGGTGGTGGGGGTTTGATTTGTTACGCGTTGTTATTATTATTATTTTTTTGAGCAGTAATAACGAAAGTTAATTTTGAGGGGAATTTGCGCGTGGCGGTTGTGTCAAATTTTTATTTGAAAATTTACCTCCCGCGGTTGTGATTTTGTTGTTGCTGTTGTTGTTGTTGCACTGATTGATATTGCTGGGATGCTAACGTGACGAATGTGCAGAGGCGACAATTCTGGTCTATGGTCTGCGTATACGGTGACAATGTTAATGTATGGGCAATGTTAGTCTGAAGTCTATGAGCAATGTTAATCAATGGGCAATGTTAGTTTGAAGTCTATGAGCAATGTTAGTCTATGGGCAATGTTAGTCTGAAGTCTATGAGCAATGTTAATCAATGGGCAATGTTAGTCTGAAGTCTATGAGCAATGTTAATCAATGGGCAATGTTAGTCTGAAGTTTATGAGCAATGTTAGTCTATGGGCAATGTTAGTCTGAAGTCTATGAGCAATGCTAATGTATGGGCAATGTTAGTCTGAAGTCTGAGCAATGTTAATGTATGGGCAATGTTAGTCTGAAGTCTATGAGCAATGTTAATCAATGGGCAATGTTAGTCTATAGTCTATGAGCAATGTTACTCTATGGGCAATGTTAGTCTGTAGTCTATGAGCAATGTTAGTCTATGGGCAATGTTAGTCTATGGTCAAGGTTAATCTGTAGTCTATGAGCAATGTTAATCAATGGGCAATGTTAGTCTGAAGTCTATGAGCAATGCTAGTCTATGGGCAATGTTAGTCTGAAGTCTGAGCAATGTTAATCAATGGGCAATGTTAGTCTGAAGTCTATGAGCAATGTTAATTAATGGGCATTGTTAATCTGTAGTCTATGAGCAATGTTAGTCTATGGGCAATGTTGATCTGAAGTCTATGGGCAATGTTAGTCTGAAGTCTATGGGCAATGTTAGTCTGAAGTCTATGGGCAATGTTAGTCTGAAGTCTATGAGCAATTTCGATTTAAAGCTTTCGTGACTGCAAGGATTCATCTTCTTTGGTTCTTTCGGTAAAGTCACGTAGAATGAGAATAAAATAATAAATTTATAAAATAACACAATGTTAATCAGCTTAAAAGTCGCTACGAATCTTAACAGCGTTCATTGAAGCTCTGTCGTCCCGACAGGTCTGTTCCTTTCACCTGAAGAAGGCCGCTTGCGTTGTGGCCGAAACGTCGTGAGCATTTTATCGTGTTATTTTATTATTTATTTTATTCTCATTCTACGTGACTTTACCGAAAGAACCAAAGAAGATCTATGGGCAATGTTAGTCTATGGGCAATGTTAGTCTATGGGCAATGTTAGTCTATGGGCAATGTTAGTCTGAAGTCTATGAGCAATGCTAATGTATGGGCAATGTTAGTCTATGGGCAATGTTAGTCTATGGGCAATGTTAGTCTATGGGCAATGTTAGTCTGAAGTCTATGAGCAATGTTAATCAATGGGCAATGTTAGTCTGAAGTCTATGAGCAATGTTAATCAATGGGCAATGTTAGTCTGAAGTCTATGAGCAATGTTAATCAATGGGCAATGTTAGTCTGAAGTCTATGAGCAATGTTAATGTATGGGCAATGTTAGTCTGAAGTCTATGAGCAATGTTAATCAATGGGCAATGTTAGTCTGAAGTCTATGAGCAATGTTAATCAATGGGCAATGTTAGTCTGAAGTCTATGAGCAATGTTAATCAATGGGCAAGGTTAATCTGTAGTCTATGAGCAATGTTAGTCTATGGGCAATGTTAGTCTGAAGTCTATGAGCAATGTTAATCAAAGGGCATTGTTAGTCTGAAGTCTATGAGCAATGTTAATCAATGGGCAATGTTAGTCTGAAGTCTATGAGCACTGTTAGTCTATGGGCAATGTTAGTCTGAAGTCTATGAGCAATGTTAATCAATGGGCATTGTTAGTCTGAAGTCTATGAGCAATGTTAATCAATGGGCAATGTTAGTCTGAAGTCTATGAGCAATGTTAATCAATGGGCAATGTTAGTCTGAAGTCTATGAGCAATGTTAGTCTATGGGCAAGGTTAATCTGAAGTCTATGAGCAATGTTAGTCTATGGGCAAGGTTAATCTGAAGTCTATGAGCAATGTTAGTCTATGGGCAATGTTAGTCTGAAGTCTATGAGCAATGTTAATCAATGGGCAATGTTAGTCTGAAGTCAATGAGCAATGTTAGTCTGGGCAAGGTTAATCTGTAGTCTATGAGCAATGTTAATCAATGGGCAAGGTTAATCTGAAGTCTATGAGCAATGTTAATCAAGGGGCAATGTTAGTCTGAAGTCTATGAGCAATGTTAGTCTATGGGCAATGTTAGTCTGAAGTCTATGAGCAATGTTAATCAATGGGCATTGTTAGTCTGAAGTCTATGAGCAATGTTAATCAATGGGCAATGTTAGTCTGTAGTCTATGAGCAATGTTAGTCTATGGGCAATGTTAGTCTGAAGTCTATGAGCAATTTCGATTTAAAGCTTTCGTGACTGCAAGGATTCATCTTCTTTGGTTCTTTCGGTAAAGTCACGTAGAATGAGAATAAAATAATAAATTTATAAAATAACACAATGTTAATCAACTTAAAAGTCGCTACGAATCTTAACAGCGTTCATTGAAGCTCTGTCGTCCCGACAGGTCTGTTCCTTTCACCTGAAGAAGGCCGCTTGCGTTGTGGCCAAAACGTCGTCAGCATTTTATTGTGTTATTTTATTATTTTATCCTCATTCTACGTGACATTACCGAAAGAACCAAAGAAGATCTATGAGCAATGTTAGTCTATGGGCAATGTTAGTCTGACGTCTATGAGCAATGTTAGTCTATGGGCAATGTTAGTCTGAAGTCTATGAGCATTGTTAGTCTATGGGCAATGTTAGTCTGAAGTCTATGGGCAATGTTTGTCTATGGGCAATGTTAGTCTGAAGTCTATGGGCAATGTTAGTCTATGGGCAATGTTAGTCTGAAGTCTATGAGCATTGTTAGTCTATGGGCAATGTTAGTCTGAAGTCTATGGGCAATGTTTGTCTATGGGCAATGTTAGTCTGAAGTCTATGGGCAATGTTAGTCTATGGGCAATGTTAGTCTGAAGTCTATGAGTAATGTTAGTCTGACATCTATGAGCAATGTTAGTCTGAAGTCTATGAGCAATGTTAGTCTGAAGTCTATGGGCAATGTTAGTCTATGGGCAATGTTAGTCTGAAGTCTATGAGCATTGTTAGTCTATGGGCAATGTTAGTCTGAAGTCTATGGGCAATGTTAGTCTGAAGTCTATGGGCAATGTTAGTCTATGGGCAATGTTAGTCTGAAGTCTATGGGCAATGTTAGTCTGAAGTCTATGAGCATTGTTAGTCTATGGGCAATGGTAGTCTGAAGTCTATGGGCACTGTTAGTCTGAAGTCTGAGCAATGTTAGTCAATGGGCAATGTTAGTCTATGGGCAATGTTAGTCTGAAGTCTACGGGCAATGTTAGTCTGAAGTCTATGGGCAATGTTAGTCTGAAGACTATGGGCAGTGTTAGTCTGAAGTCTATGGGCAATGTTAGTCTGAAGTCTATGGGCAATGTTAGTCTGAAGTCTATGGGCAATGTTAGTCTGAAGTCTACGGGCAATGTTAGTCTGAAGTCTACGGGCAATGTTAGTCTGAAGTCTACGGGCAATGTTAGTCTGAAGTCTACGGGCAATGTTAGTCTGAAGTCTATGGGCAATGTTAGTCTGAAGTCTACGGGCAATGTTAGTCTGAAGTCTATGGGCAATGTTAGTCTGAAGTCTATGGGCAATGTTAGTCTGAAGTCTATGGGCAATGTTAGTCTGAAGTCTACGGGCAATGTTAGTCTGAAGTCTATGGGCAATGTTAGTCTGAAGTCTATGGGCAATGTTAGTCTGAAGTCTATGGGCAATGTTAGTCTGAAGTCTATTGGCAATGTTAGTCTGAAGTCTACGGGCAATGTTAGTCTGAAGTCTACGGGCAATGTTAGTCTGAAGTCTATGGGCAATGTTAGTCTGAAGTCTATGGGCAATGTTAGTCTGAAGTCTATGGGCAATGTTAGTCTGAAGTCTATGGGCAATGTTAGTCTGAAGTCTATGGGCAATGTTAGTCTGAAGTCTATGGGCACTGTTAGTCTGAAGTCTATGGGCACTGTTAGTCTGAAGTCTATGGGCAATGTTAGTCTGAAGTCTATGGGCAATGTTAGTCTGAAGTCTATGGGCAATGTTAGTCTGAAGTCTATGGGCAATGTTAGTCTGAAGTCTACGGGCAATGTTAGTCTGAAGTCTATGGGCAATGTTAGTCTGAAGTCTATGGGCAATGTTAGTCTGAAGTCTACGGGCAATGTTAGTCTGAAGTCTACGGGCAATGTTAGTCTGAAGTCTACGGGCAATGTTAGTCTGAAGTCTACGGGCAATGTTAGTCTGAAGTCTATGGGCAATGTTAGTCTGAAGTCTATGGGCAATGTTAGTCTGAAGTCTATGGGCAATGTTAGTCTGAAGTCTATGGGCAATGTTAGTCTGAAGTCTATGGGCAATGTTAGTCTGAAGTCTATGGGCAATGTTAGTCTGAAGTCTATGGGCAATGTTAGTCTGAAGTCTATGGGCAATGTTAGTCTGAAGTCTATGGGCAATGTTAGTCTGAAGTCTATGGGCAATGTTAGTCTGAAGTCTATTGGCAATGTTAGTCTGAAGTCTATTGGCAATGTTAGTCTGAAGTCTATGGGCAATGTTAGTCTGAAGTCTATGGGCAATGTTAGTCTGAAGTCTATGGTCAATGTTAGTCTGAAGTCTTTGGGCAATGTTAGTCTGAAGTCTATGGGCAATGTTAGTCTGAAGTCTATGGGCAATGTTAGTCAATGGGCAATGCTGGTCTATGGTCTGAGCATACGGTCTCTGGGCAATGTTAGTGTGAAGTCCACAAGTAATGTGAGTCTATGGGCAATGTTATAGGCTTTAGAGTTACGTGCAATGCCAGCGAGTCCTATGGGCAATAATAGTATATAGCTTTTGTAGCAATGTTAGTCCTATGGCAATGTTTGGCTATCGCCTTATGAGCAATGCTAGCTAGCCCTATGGGCAATGTTAGTCTATGGGCAATGTTAGTCTGAAGTCTATGGGCAATGCTGGTCTGTGGTCTGCCTATTCGGTGTATGGGCAATGTTAGTCTGGGCAATGTTAGGCTTATCATAGCCCAATGCCCGCTAGTCCTATGGGCAATATTAGTCGATGGGCAATGTTAGAGGTGTCCTAAACATTAGAGGGGAGGTTTTTTTGCCGTTCCCTCCGTTGAACTAGGGCAGCCATGCAGTGATTTACTCTGACCCGTCGACTGACATGCACCATGGACTGACATTGTACCATAGACTAACATTGCCCATAGACTAACATTGCACCATAGACTGACATTGCCCATAGACTTACATTACACCACAGACTGACATTGCACTATAGACTAACATTGCCCATAGACTAACATTGCACTATAGACTGACATTACACCACAGACTGACATTGCACTATAGACTAACATTGCCCATAGACTAACATTGCCCATAGACTGACATTGCACCATAGACTAACATTGCCCCATAGACTAACATTGCCCATAGACTAACATTGCACCATAGACTGACATTGCCCATAGACTAACATTGCCCATAGACTGACATTGCACTATAGACTGACATTGCATCATAGACTAACATTCCACCATAGACTGACTTGGCAACATAGACTGACATTGCCCATAGACTAACATTACACCATAGACTGACATTGCACCATAGACTAACATTGCCCATAGACTAACATTGCCCATAGACTGACATTGTACCATAGACTAACATTGCACTATAGACTGACATTGCCCATAGACTAACATTGCACTATAGACTGACATTGCACCATAGACTGACATTTCCCATAGACTAACATTGCACCATAGACTAACATTGCACCATAGACCGACATTGTACCATAGACTAACATTGCCCATAGACTAACATTGCACTATAGACTAACATTGCACCATAGACTGACATTGCCCATAGACTAACATTGCCCATAGACTAACATTGCCCATAGACTAACATTGCACTATAGACTGACATTGCACTATAGACTAACATTGCACTATAGACTAACATTGCACTATAGACTAACATTGCACATAGACTAACATTGCACCATAGACTAACATTGCACCATAGACTAACATTGCACTATAGACTAACATTGCACTATAGACTAACATTGCACCATAGACTAACATTGCACCATAGACTAACATTGCCCATGGACTGACATTGCACTATAGACTGACATTGCACCATAGACTAACATTGCACCATAGACTAACATTGCACCATAGACTAACATTGCCCATAGACTGACATTGCACCATAGACTGACATTGCACCATAGACTAACATTGCACCATAGACTAACATTGCACCATAGACTAATATTGCCCATAGACTAACATTGCCCATAGACTAACATTGCCCATAGACTGACATTGCACTATAGACTAACATTGCCCATAGACTAACATTGCCCATAGACTGACATTGCACTAGACTAACATTGCACCATAGACTGACATTGCCCATAAACTAACATTGCACCATAGACTGACATTGCACCATAGACTAACATTGCACCATAGACTGACATTGCCCATAGACTAACATTGCACCATAGACTAACATTGCACCATAGACTAACATTGCCCATAGACTAACATTGCACCATAGACTAACATTGCACACTCAGACTAACATTGCACCATAGACTAACATTGCACCATAGACTGACATTGCACCATAGACTAACATTGCACCATAGACTGACATTGCACCATAGACTAACATTGCACCATAGACTAACATTGCACCATAGACTAACATTGCACCATAGACTGACATTGCACCATAGACTAACATTGCACCATAGACTGACATTGCACCATAGACTAACATTGCACCATAGACTAACATTGCACCATAGACCGACATTGTACCATAGACTAACATTGCCCATAGACTAACATTGCACTATAGACTAACATTGCACCATAGACTGACATTGCCCATAGACTAACATTGCCCATAGACTAACATTGCCCATAGACTAACATTGCACTATAGACTGACATTGCACTATAGACTAACATTGCACTATAGACTAACATTGCACTATAGACTAACATTGCACATAGACTAACATTGCACCATAGACTAACATTGCACCATAGACTAACATTGCACTATAGACTAACATTGCACTATAGACTAACATTGCACCATAGACTAACATTGCACCATAGACTAACATTGCCCATGGACTGACATTGCACTATAGACTGACATTGCACCATAGACTAACATTGCACCATAGACTAACATTGCACCATAGACTAACATTGCCCATAGACTGACATTGCACCATAGACTGACATTGCACCATAGACTAACATTGCACCATAGACTAACATTGCACCATAGACTAATATTGCCCATAGACTAACATTGCCCATAGACTAACATTGCCCATAGACTGACATTGCACTATAGACTAACATTGCCCATAGACTAACATTGCCCATAGACTGACATTGCACTAGACTAACATTGCACCATAGACTGACATTGCCCATAAACTAACATTGCACCATAGACTGACATTGCACCATAGACTAACATTGCACCATAGACTGACATTGCCCATAGACTAACATTGCACCATAGACTAACATTGCACCATAGACTAACATTGCCCATAGACTAACATTGCACCATAGACTAACATTGCACACTCAGACTAACATTGCACCATAGACTAACATTGCACCATAGACTGACATTGCACCATAGACTAACATTGCACCATAGACTGACATTGCACCATAGACTAACATTGCACCATAGACTAACATTGCACCATAGACTAACATTGCACCATAGACTGACATTGCACCATAGACTAACATTGCACCATAGACTGACATTGCACCATAGACTAACATTGCACCATAGACTAACATTGCACATAGACTAACATTGCCCATGGACTGACATTGCACTATAGACTGACATTGCACCATAGACTAACATTGCCCATAGACTTACATTACACCACAGACTGACATTGCACTATAGACTAACATTGCCCATAGACTAACATTGCACTATAGACTGACATTACACCACAGACTGACATTGCACTATAGACTAACATTGCCCATAGACTAACATTGCCCATAGACTGACATTGCACCATAGACTAACATTGCCCCATAGACTAACATTGCCCATAGACTAACATTGCACCATAGACTGACATTGCCCATAGACTAACATTGCCCATAGACTGACATTGCACTATAGACTGACATTGCATCATAGACTAACATTCCACCATAGACTGACTTGGCAACATAGACTGACATTGCCCATAGACTAACATTACACCATAGACTGACATTGCACCATAGACTAACATTGCCCATAGACTAACATTGCCCATAGACTGACATTGTACCATAGACTAACATTGCACTATAGACTGACATTGCCCATAGACTAACATTGCACTATAGACTGACATTGCACCATAGACTGACATTTCCCATAGACTAACATTGCACCATAGACTAACATTGCACCATAGACCGACATTGTACCATAGACTAACATTGCCCATAGACTAACATTGCACTATAGACTAACATTGCACCATAGACTGACATTGCCCATAGACTAACATTGCCCATAGACTAACATTGCCCATAGACTAACATTGCACTATAGACTGACATTGCACTATAGACTAACATTGCACTATAGACTAACATTGCACTATAGACTAACATTGCACATAGACTAACATTGCACCATAGACTAACATTGCACCATAGACTAACATTGCACTATAGACTAACATTGCACTATAGACTAACATTGCACCATAGACTAACATTGCACCATAGACTAACATTGCCCATGGACTGACATTGCACTATAGACTGACATTGCACCATAGACTAACATTGCACCATAGACTAACATTGCCCATAGACTGACATTGCACCATAGACTGACATTGCACCATAGACTAACATTGCACCATAGACTAACATTGCACCATAGACTAATATTGCCCATAGACTAACATTGCCCATAGACTAACATTGCCCATAGACTGACATTGCACTATAGACTAACATTGCCCATAGACTAACATTGCCCATAGACTGACATTGCACTAGACTAACATTGCACCATAGACTGACATTGCCCATAAACTAACATTGCACCATAGACTGACATTGCACCATAGACTAACATTGCACCATAGACTGACATTGCCCATAGACTAACATTGCACCATAGACTAACATTGCACCATAGACTAACATTGCCCATAGACTAACATTGCACCATAGACTAACATTGCACACTCAGACTAACATTGCACCATAGACTAACATTGCACCATAGACTGACATTGCACCATAGACTAACATTGCACCATAGACTGACATTGCACCATAGACTAACATTGCACCATAGACTAACATTGCACCATAGACTAACATTGCACCATAGACTGACATTGCACCATAGACTAACATTGCACCATAGACTGACATTGCACCATAGACTAACATTGCACCATAGACTAACATTGCACCATAGACCGACATTGTACCATAGACTAACATTGCCCATAGACTAACATTGCACTATAGACTAACATTGCACCATAGACTGACATTGCCCATAGACTAACATTGCCCATAGACTAACATTGCCCATAGACTAACATTGCACTATAGACTGACATTGCACTATAGACTAACATTGCACTATAGACTAACATTGCACTATAGACTAACATTGCACATAGACTAACATTGCACCATAGACTAACATTGCACCATAGACTAACATTGCACTATAGACTAACATTGCACCATAGACTAACATTGCACCATAGACTAACATTGCACCATAGACTAACATTGCCCATGGACTGACATTGCACTATAGACTGACATTGCACCATAGACTAACATTGCACCATAGACTAACATTGCACCATAGACTAACATTGCCCATAGACTGACATTGCACCATAGACTGACATTGCACCATAGACTAACATTGCACCATAGACTAACATTGCACCATAGACTAATATTGCCCATAGACTAACATTGCCCATAGACTAACATTGCCCATAGACTGACATTGCACTATAGACTAACATTGCCCATAGACTAACATTGCCCATAGACTGACATTGCACTAGACTAACATTGCACCATAGACTGACATTGCCCATAAACTAACATTGCACCATAGACTGACATTGCACCATAGACTAACATTGCACCATAGACTGACATTGCCCATAGACTAACATTGCACCATAGACTAACATTGCACCATAGACTAACATTGCCCATAGACTAACATTGCACCATAGACTAACATTGCACACTCAGACTAACATTGCACCATAGACTAACATTGCACCATAGACTGACATTGCACCATAGACTAACATTGCACCATAGACTGACATTGCACCATAGACTAACATTGCACCATAGACTAACATTGCACCATAGACTAACATTGCACCATAGACTGACATTGCACCATAGACTAACATTGCACCATAGACTGACATTGCACCATAGACTAACATTGCACCATAGACTAACATTGCACATAGACTAACATTGCCCATGGACTGACATTGCACTATAGACTGACATTGCACCATAGACTAACATTGCACCATAGACTAACATTGCACCATAGACTAATATTGCCCATAGACTAACATTGCCCATAGACTAACATTGCCCATAGACTGACATTGCACTATAGACTAACATTGCCCATAGACTAACATTGCCCATAGACTGACATTGCACTAGACTAACATTGCACCATAGACTGACATTGCCCATAGACTAACATTGCACCATAGACTGACATTGCACCATAGACTAACATTGCACCATAGACTGACATTGCCCATAGACTAACATTGCACCATAGACTAACATTGCACCATAGACTGACATTGCACTATTGACTAACATTGCACCATAGACTGACATTGCACCATAGACTAACATTGCACCATAGACTGACATTGCCCATAGACTAACATTGCACCATAGACTAACATTGCACCATAGACTGACATTGCACTATTGACTAACATTGCACCATAGACTGACATTACCCATAGACTGACATTGCACCATAGACTAACATTGCACCATAGACTAACATTGCACTATAGACTAACATTGCACCATAGACTAACATTGCACCATAGACTAACATTGCCCATAGACTAACATTGCCCATAGACTAACATTGCACCATAGACTAACATTGCACCATAGACTAACATTGCACCATAGACTAACATTGCACCATAGACTGACATTGCACCATAGACTGACATTGCACCATAGACTGACATTGCACCATAGACTGACATTGCACCATAGACTGACATTGCACCATAGACTGACATTGCACCATAGACTGACATTGCACCATAGACTGACATTGCACCATAGACTAACATTGCACCATAGACTGACATTGCACCATAGACTAACATAGCACCATAGACTAACATTGCCCATAGAGTGGCATTGCCCATAGACTAACATTGCCCATAGACTGACATTGCACTATAGACTAACATTGCACTATAGACTAACATTGCCCATAGACTAACATTGCACAATAGACTAACATTGCACAATAGACTGACATTGCACCATAGACTAACATTGCACCATAGACTGACATTGCATCATAGACTAACATTGCATCATAGACTGACATTGCATCATAGACTAACATTGCACCATAGACTTGGCACCATAGACTAACATTGCATCATAGACTAACATTGCATCATAGACTGACATTGCCCATAGACTAACATTGCACTATAGACTAACATTGCACCATAGACTTGGCACCATAGACTGACATTCCACCATAGACTGACATTGCACCATAGACTGACATTGCACCATAGACTGGCATTCCAATAGACCATTGGCTAACATTTCACCACAGACTAGCAATTTCCCACAGACTAGCGGTGCAGTGCCCCTCAAGACTAGCAGCGCAATGCCCCACAGACGTGGCTAGGCCACATAAAACTGAACGCACTGTGGAATTCTCCGTGCCGAAGTGCGTGTGTGTGTGTGTATACTGTATATACATATATACCGTATATATACAAAGTCCCATTGGTGAGCTCCTCCAGCAGCCAAGGGCTGGGTCATGTAGCCCGCATGCCTGGCCACCGCATGCCCAAGCGGCTTTTGTTTGGCCAGATAGAAGGGGCTAAACGGACGCGGCACGGGCAAGAGAACAGATGGAGTTGATGGGTGACTGTGTGGCACAGGCTAGAGAAGAGATGGAGATGATGGGTGAGTGGGTGGCACGGGCTAGAGAAGAGATGGAGCTGTTGGGTGAGTGGGTGGGTGGCACAGGCTGGAGAAGAGATGGGGCTGTTGGGTGAGTGGGTGGGTGGCAGGCACGAGCTAGAGAAGAGATGGAGCTGATGGGTGGGTGAGTGGCACGGGCAAGAGAACAGATGGAGTTGATGGGTGACTGTGTGGCACAGGCTAGAAAAGAGATGGAGTTGATGGGTGGGTAAGTGGCAGGCACAGGCTAGAGAAGAGATGGAGCTGATGGGTGGGTGAGTGGCACAGGCTAGAGAAGAGATGGAGCTGATTGGTGGGTGAGTGGCACAGGCTAGAGAAGAGATGGAGCTGATGGGTGATTGGGTGGGTGAGTGGCAGGCACAGGCTAGAGAGGAGATGGAGCTGTTGGGTGGGTGGCACAGGCTAGAGAAGAGATGGAGCTGATGGGTGAGTGGGACGGGCTAGAGAATAGATGGAGCTGGTGGGTGGGTGGCACGGGCTAGCGAAGAGATGGCGCTGATGGGTGGGTGGGTGAGTGGCACGGGCTAGAGAAGAGATGGAGCTGATGGGTGAGTGGGTGGGTGAGTGGCACGGGCTAGAGAAGAGATGGAGCTGATGGGTGGGTGAGTGGCACGGGCTAGAGAAGAGATGGAGCTGATGGGTGAGTGGGTGGGTGAGTGGCACGGGCTAGAGAAGAGATGGAGCTGATGGGTGGGTGAGTGGCACGGGCTAGAGAAGAGATGGAGCTGATGAGTGGGTGGGTGAGTGGCACGGGCTAGAGAAGATGGAGCTGGTGGGTGGGTGGCACGGGCTAGAGAAGATGGAGCTGATGGGTGGGTGAGTGGCACGGGCTAGAGAAGAGATGGGGCTGATAGGTGAGTGGGTGGGTGAGTGGCACGGGCTAGAGAATAGATCGAGCTGATGAGTGAGTGGGTGGGTGGCACGGGCTAGAGAAGAGATGGGGCTGATGGGTGAGTGGGTGGGTGGCACGGGCTAGAGAAGAGATGGAGCTGATGGGTGGGTGAGTGGCACGGGCTAGAGAAGAGATGGAGCTGATGGGTGAGTGGGTGGGTGAGTGGCACGGGCTAGAGAAGAGATGGAGCTGATGGGTGGGTGAGTGGCACAGGCTAGAGAAGAGATGGAGCTGATGAGTGGGTGGGTGAGTGGGACGGGCTAGAGAAGATGGAGCTGATGGGTGGGTGGGTGGCACGGGCTAGAGAAGAGATGGAGCTGATGGGTGAGTGGGTGAGTGGCACGGGCTAGAGAAGAGATGGAGCTGATGGGTGAGTGGGTGGCACGGGCTATAGAAGAGATGGAGCTGATGGGTGAGTGTGTGGTAGTAGAGCAATCCAACTTGTAGGTATGCAGTGTGGTGGTAGTAGTACTATAGTAGTAGTGTAGTGTCCAGTGTGGTGGTAGTACTATAGTAGTGTAGTGTCCAGTGTGGTGGTAGTACTATAGTAGTGTAGTGTCCAGTGTGGTGGTAGTACTATAGTAGTGTAGTGTCCAGTGTGGTAGTAGTAGTGTAGTAGTGGTGTAGTACTGTAGTAGTAGTATAGTGCTGTAGTAATGTAGTAGTGTAGTACTGTAGTAGTGTAGTACTGTAGTAGTGTAGTACTGTAGTAGTGTAGTACTGTAGTAGTGTAGTACTGTAGTAGTAGTGTTGTACTGTAGCATCATCACGCACGTGCCCGGAATCTTCTCTGGCGGTGGTTTCTCCCAGAGCCCATAGCCACGCTTCTTGTGCTGATGTAGCATATATTCTCGGAAGCGCTGACATTTTTTTCTTTGACGCACCCCCCTGTAAGTAAATCGTGATTTAAATCTTTCGCGAATGCAGGGATTCGTATTCTTTGGATCTTTGGGTAAAGTCACGTAAGATTGGTTCAAAGAACATCACAAAACGTGCCGCGTTCGATCGTTGCACAACACAAGCGGAGGGCACCGCCGCTTGTGTTTGCGATGGAAACGTAGCTTTTGTTATTTAAATCTTTTGATTTGAGGCTTTCGTGAATTCGCAGGGGAGATCCATGCTCTTTGAAGGTGTTTTTTTTTAGGCAAGGTCTCACGGTAGGTAGGTATAAAATGAAATGAATGGCGACGTTTCGGGCGCGACCCAAGCGTCCCACCATCGGGTAGGAAAGCATGGACTTGCTGCCGAAGGCAGATCGCTGCTTTGCTACGTGACGATGGACTCTCGCGTCGCTCCCGCAACGTCGTGATTTAATTTCGCTGTCTTCTTTTGAAACCCCCATCTTGCGTGGCTTTGCCGAAAGGCCCAAACGATATGCAGCGCGCCGCCCCCTTGTAGTGCAGCGTGAAAGTGTTGATCTCCGTATAATGTAAGGAATCTTGTGCGACACCTACAGGGTGTGGTGGAATGTTACGTAGCCGGGGTTTGGAATCTTTTATCGCAACCGCCGCGAAACGTGGCTTGTTGCTTTCGGTAGTAAAGTCACGTGGAAGGGAAGCAATGAAATAATAATAATAAAAAAACGTGAAACAAATAAAAAAATTGTTTAAAAAATATAAAACCGTACATTTGTTTTGATTTAAAGCTTTCGTGACTGCAGTAATTCATATTCTTAGTTCTTTCGGTAAAGTCACCACGTTGAAGGGAAACAACAAAATAATAAAATATATATAAAACAATAAAAATTCTCACGACGTTTCGACCATAACACAAACGGTCGTCATCAGGTGTCGAAACGTCGTGAGAATTTTTTTATTGTTTTATATATATTTTAATTATTTTATTGTTTCCCTTCAACGTGGTGACTTTACCGAAAGAACTAAGAATACATATTCTTAGTTTTTTATTTTGTTGTTTCCCTTCAACGTGGTGACTTTACCGAAAAAACTAAGAATATGAATTACTGCAGTCACGAAAGCTTTAAATCAAAACTAAGAATACGTAAATTGGTTTTAAATATTTTTTTATTTTTTTTGTTTTTCTATGTGGTGGCGACTTTACCGAAAGAACCAAGAATATGAATCCCCCCCTCCCCGCAGTCACGAAAGCTTCAAATCGAAATGGCCTTGAGCTACGGACGCTGCTTGTGGCATGGCGTGTCGATCCGCACCGTTTGCCCGTGATTCTTGTACAGGGGATGTCGGGTTTTCGTATCCAATACGGCGTTGCGGCTGTTTCAACACGGGCGATGAGAAGTCTGTTTTTGTGCGTGTCTTTGTGCCATCTCCCTTGTGATTGATGGGAATTTCTTTGTAGGATGAACGCGCTGGGTTGGGGGGGGCGGGGGCGGTGACCAACAAGGTCCGAATTTGTCCGTAATAAGGTTTAGTGGCACTAGTAAGGAGTTGACAGGTTCGCCATGGTTACCGTTGTCGTGATCTTGACTGGCTGGCTCGGTCACTCGCCTCCTCCTCCTCGTCACACTATTATAGCTACTACCGCCATGGTTACCGTTGCCGTGAACTTGACTGGCTGGCTCAGTCACTCGCCTCCTCCTCGTCACACTATTATAGCTACTACCGCCATGGTTACCGTTGCCGTGAACTTGACTCACTCAGTCACTCGCCTCCTCGTCACACTATTATAGCTACTACCGCCATGGTTACCGTTGCCGTGAACTTGGCTGGCTGGCTCAGTCACTCGCCCTCCCCCTCCTCGTCACACTATTATAGCTACTACCGCCGTGGTTACCGTTGCCGTGAACTTGACTGGCTCGCTCAGTCACTCGCCTCCTCGTCACACTATTATAGCTACTACCGCCGTGGTTACCGTTGCCGTTAACTTGACTGGCTGGCTCACCCTCAATCAATCAATGGCAGTCAGTCGCCTCTTAGTCACTCTAGCTACTACCGTGGTTACTGTGGGTCTCTGTGCGGGTGAGTCTGTGGGTCTCTGTGTGGCGAGTCTGTGGGTCTCTGTGTGGGTGAGTCTGTGGGTCTCTGTGTGGGGAGTCTGTGGGTCTCTGTGTGGCGAGTCTGTGGGAGTCTGGGTCTCTGTGGTGAGTCTGTGGGTTTCTGTGTGGTGAGTCTGTGGGTTTCTGTGCAGGTGAGTCTGTGGGTCTCTGTGCAGGTGAGTCTGTGGGTCTCTGTGCAGGTGAGTCTGTGGGTCTCTGTGCAGGTGAGTCTGTGGGTCTCTGTGCAGGTGAGTCTGTGGGTCTCTGCGCGGGTGAGTCTGTGGCGAGTCTGTGGGTCTCTGTGTGAGCGAGTCTGTGGGTCTCTGTGTGGCGAGTCTGTGGGTCTCTGCGCGGGCGAGTCTGTGGGTCATGAGGAGGAGGAGGAGGTCGCGGGACAGACCCAGCAGGTGCCATGGGCTAACTGCTGTGCCAGGCTAGGTGCATGAGGAGGTCACGGGGACAGACCCAGCAGGTGCCCATAGGGTTTGACCGACTGAGATGACCATCTGGTAGATGGGCGCGGTCGAGGGCGGGGGTGGATGCAGGCGGTGCAACTCTCGCTGCGCTTTAGCCGCCCGGAGCTCCGCCCGTCGTTGTGAGCGTCGCTCCTCCGCCCTCCGCCCTCCGTCGTTGGAGGGCGACTGCCTCCCGACTGCCCAGCAGCAGCAGCGTCCTTCGCGACCCTGCTCCATGACTACGCGCGCGCGTTCGTCACCCCGTCCCCTCCGCTCTGCCGCGGCTGTTGACGCGTTGGCCTGGCAATGCCCTCCTCCCTCCCACGATCTTGCCGGGCGACAGGAAGTGGTGGTGGGCCATCGTCTGACCGTGGCAGCGCCGCCAGCGTTTCGGAACGGGCCTCGTGTGTTTTTTATTGTTTTGTTTTTGCCCACCCATCCCAAACCCCCCCTACTACCACCGCCACCATCGCAGTAAATGTTCCTCTCGAAGGTTTTTAACCCCCCCGAAGGCGGCGGAGGAGGAGGAGGGTATCCGTTGTTGTCGTCGTTGTTGTTGTTCGTGTCGGACGCGTGCACAAGCAGCCGCGGTTTATTTTTTCATTGCTAATGTGGTTTTGTAACTTTGAACCTTACACCCACCCACCACCACCACCCACCCCCAGAGCGTATAATCGAGAGGTTAAAATTTGAATGTGCCACATAGCTCGGTTAGCCTTGCCTGCTGAAATGAAAGTTTTAGTCTTAAGACGTAGTAGGCTTTTGTGATCAATGTCATCAATAATAGAGCTTTTTTTTTTGGGGGTGTGGTGGTGGAGTTCGATCGCGTTAATGTATAAATGTTACTCTCATTATATTTTGGTACTAGCAAAGGAGGTCCAATGATGTTGTAGACGCTCGCCCCGAGCCCTCATTACTTTGATAGTGGCGTTGCCTTTGAGCTGTGCGACGCCTTTTTTTGGCGTCGTCTGGTCCGGGAAACCAATTGAGACCAGGCTCTAAAGAAAAGCCGTCTTCGGTGTGTAGTTGAGTTTTAATATGGCATCTCTATGAGTGTGGGTCTCTCTGGCTATCGGCCACCTGACTCTCTGTGGCCCTCCTGTGGTTTGAGAGTATGTGGCTGCTGCTATAAGTTCCCACGGGACTGATGATGATGACGATGGTGACGATGATATCGGCCGCTTGGATGAAGCCGCTATCATTACCTGCGATGGGCAGGTCGCTCGGTCTGAACAGGGAGCTCAACAGGAGCTCTGGGGATGGCCTTACATCTGGTACAAATACAGCTCGTGGCGAGCAGTGATGAATGGCTGGTGTAAATGTCCACGCGGTGATGCCGACGATGATGATATCAGCCACTATCATTACCTGCGATGGGCAGGTCGCTCGGTCTGAACAGGGAGCTCAACAGGAGCTCTGGGGATGGCCTTACATCTGGTACAAATACAGCTCGTGGCGAGCAGTGATGAGTGGCTGGTGTAAATGTCCACGCGGTGATGATGATGATATCAGCCACTATCATTACCTGCGATGGGCAGGTCGCTCGGTCTGAACAGGGAGCTAAACAGCACCTCTGTGGGTCCTTACTCGGTCAAAATAAAAAGGCTTAGTTTTAGTGTGGGTCCTCTGTGCGCCCTCTGTGCATTTTGATCGCACCTCCGATTTTTGCACGGTCGGCTCCGTACGGTGCGAGGAGGGGATGTTCGATGTACATGGAGTATTTGGCGACTGCTAGAACTTTCCACGTGGTGGTGGTGGTGGTGACATGAGCTAGCATTTGTGATGGCCAAGTTAAAAAAAAAATCCGTACGTCTTTTCTGGATTACAGTTTAACAGCCTTCAGATGAGTTTTTTTATTTTTTAAAAAATAAATTCACACCTTGGTTCTTCCGGTAAAGTCACCACCACGTAGAATGGAAACAAAGTAATAAAAATAACAAAAAATCAGGTGTGTCGGGTTTGCATAAATTTCTATGTAAATTAATGCAAACGGTCACACCTGATGACGACCGTTTGTGTTATGGTCGAAACGTCGTGAGAATTTTTTTATTGTTTTATATATTTTTATTATTATTTTATTGTTTCCCTTCAACGTGGTGACTTTACCGAAAGAACTAAGAATATGAATTACTGCAGTCACGAAAGCTTTTACAATCAAAATTTAATAAAAAAATAAAATAAAACGTGATTTAAAATAAAATTATCTCGCCGTTTCGGCAAACAACGTCCCCAGGTAGCCTTCTTCAGGTGAGGCAACAGAACTGAAGGCCACTCGTGTTGTGGAGCGAAACGTCGTGAGAATTGTAAATTTTAAATTTTCTCATGTTTTATTTCCAATTACTTTGTTTCCATTCTACGAGAAGATGAATCCCATGCAGTGACGAAAGCTTTAAATCGAAATCCACACCTCCTTTTTTTTATTATTACGGGCGGGGGGAAACCTCCACTTTTTTGTTGTTGTTGCCTTTTCGGCGTCCTCCGGTCGAACGCCGTTTTTTGAGACGCGGCTCAAAAGAAAGCCGTCCTCTGGCGCGTGGAACCCCAGTCGGTTTCAGCGACGGTGGACGGGGAAAAAAGAACCATAGGCGCTTGCGAAGCATGATTCGCTCCCCCGGTAAAACGTGTTTTGTGTTTTTGTTTGTTTGTTGTTTTTTGCAATCCAAAGCGCGCCCGTGCGTCCAGTCGTTGCGTGATCACGTGAACGATCTGCAGTACAAAGCGTGCACGCGTGCCGCTGCACGTGCTGCTAGACCCACGCTAGACCCACCCACCCACACCCACACTCGCTCGTTAGTCAATAATTAATCTTCTTTGGTTCTTTCGGTAAAGTCACCACGTAGAATGAGAATAAAATAATAAATTGATAAAATAAAATAACGCAATAATATTCTCACGACGTTTCGGCCACAACACAAAGCGGCCTTCATCAGGTGAATATTCTCACGACGTTTCGGCCACAACACAAGCGGCCTTCATCAGGTGATGATGAAGGCCGCTTGTGTTGTGGCCGAAACGTCGTGAGAATATTATTGTGTTATTTTATTTGATCAATTTATTATTTTATTCTCATTCTACGTGGTGGTGACTTTACCGAAAGAACCAAAGAAGATGAATCATTGCAGTCACGAAAGCTTTAAATCAATAATTAATATTTATTGTAACACTCGCGCAGGCCAAAGTTGCTCGCGATCCAAGTTGTTTTTTTTTTTTAAAACTCTGCATTATCGGGCCGCGGTTTTTTCTTCCTCCCTTCGCATTACCGTGGGCTGCTCGTTGACATCTTAACGCGGCTGTTTGTTGTCAGAAACGGAAAAGGGGGGGGAGCCTCCTTGTCATCTTGGTAAATAATAAAAAATAATGATAATAATAATAATGCAGTCTCGCCTTTTTTTATTTTAATTTTTTTTGTTTTAAAAATGCGACCGCTCGTTGTTTTGAACGTGTCCGTGGGGGGGGGGGGGGTGGATTGTGCGCAGCCCCGGGGGTCCCCAGCAAGATGTCGGAACGCAAGGCGGTGATCAAGAATGCCGACATGTCGGAGGAGATGCAACAGGACGCGGTGGACTGCGCCACGCAAGCCCTCGAGAAGTACAACATCGAGAAGGACATTGCTGCCTACATCAAGAAGGTGACGCTCGCACGCTCGCTCGCTCCTTACACACACACTCGCACGCACGCTCCTTACACGCTCGCTCGCACGCTCACTCCTTACACACACACTCACACGCTCGCTCGCTCACACGCTCGCTCGCTCACACGCTCGCTCGCTCACACGCTCGCTCCTTACACACACACTCGCACGCACGCTCCCTCACACGCTCTCACGCTCGCTCCTTACACGCTCGCTCACACGCTCGCTCCTTACACACACACTCGCACGCACGCTCCCTCACACGCTCTCACGCTCGCTCCTTACACGCTCGCTCACACGCTCGCATCCTTACACACACACTCGCACGCACGCTCCCTCACACGCTCTCACGCTCGCTCCTTACACGCTCGCTCACACGCTCGCTCCTTACACACACACTCGCACGCTCGCTCCCTCACACGCTCTCACGCTCGCTCCTTACACGCTCGCTCACACGCTCGCTCCTTACACACACACTCGCACGCTCGTTCCCTCACACGCTCGCTCACTCCTTACACGCTCGCTCGCACGCTCGCTCCTTACACACACACTCGCACGCTCGTTCCCTCACACGCTCGCTCACTCCTTACACGCTCGCTCCTTACACACACGCACGCTCGCTCCCTCACGCTCACTCACACGCTCGCTCACACGCTCGCTCCTTACACACTCGCACGCTCGTTCGCTCTCTCTCATGCTCCCTCTCACGCTCGCTCTCACGCACGCTCACACGCTCGCTCACACGCTCGCTCACACGCTCGCTCACACTCACGCTCCCACACACGCTCGCTCTCACGCTCGCACGCTCGCTCGCACACTCGCTCGTTTCCTCACACGCTCACACGCTCGCTCTCATGCTCGCTCTCACGCTCCCTCACACGCTCGCTCTCACGCTCGCTCCCTCACACGCTCGCTCTCACGCTCGCTCTCTCGCTCACTCTCTCGCTCACTCTCTCGCTGCCTCACACTCGCTCGCTCCCTCACATGCTCTTTTGCTCCCCCGCTCGCTCACTCTCTCACTCACGCTCGCTCGCTCACTCGCTCCCTCACACGCTCACTCGCTCACTCGCTCCCTCACACGCTCGCTCGCTCACTCGCTCCCTCACACGCTTGCTCGCACTCCCGCTCACTCTCTCACTCACTCTCTCGCTCGCTCACTCTCTCACTCGCTCGCTCCCTCACACGCTCGCTCGCTCACTTCGCTCCCTCACACGCTCACTCGCTCCCTCACACGCTCGCTCACTCCCGCTCACTCTCTCACTCACTCTCTCGCTCGCTCACTCTCTTCCTCACACGCTCGCTCACACTCCCGCTCACTCTCGCTCCCTCACACGCTCACTCTCTCTCTCGCTCACTCTCTCACTCGCTCGCTCGCTCACTCGCTCCCTCACACGCTCGCTCACACTCCCGCTCACTCACTCGCTCGCTCGCTCACTCGCTCCCTCACAGGCTCGCTCACACTCCCGCTCACTCTCGCTCCCTCACACACTCGCACGCTCTCTCGCTCACTCTCTCACTCACTCTCGCTCCCTCACACACTCGCTCTCACGCTCGCTCACTCTCTCGCTCACTCTCTCGCTGCCTCACACTCGCTTGCTCTCTCACGCTCGCTCCCTCACATGCTCTTTTGCTCCCCCGCTCGCTCACTCTCTCACTCGCTCGCTCGCTCGCTCACTCGCTCCCTCACACGCTCGCTCGCTCACTCGCTCCCTCACACGCTCACTCGCTCCCTCACACGCTCGCTCGCTCACTCGCTCCCTCACACGCTCGCTCACACTCCCGCTCACTCTCTCACTCACTCTCTCGCTCGCTCACACTCCCGCTCACTCTCGCTCCCTCACACGCTCGCTCTCTCTCTCGCTCACTCTCTCACTCACTCTCTCGCTCGCTCACTCTCTCCCTCACACGCTCGCTCACACTCCCGCTCACTCTCGCTCCCTCACACGCTCACTCACTCTCTCGCTGGCTCACTCGCTCCCTCACACGCTCGCTCACACTCCCGCTCACCCTCGCTCCCTCACACGCTCACTCTCTCTCTCGCTCACTCTCTCACTCACTCTCTCGCTCGCTCACTCTCTCCCTCACACGCTCGCTCACACTCCCGCTCCCTCACACGCTCACTCTCTCGCTCGCTCGCTCGCTCGCTCGCTCGCTCACTCACTCGCTCCCTCACGCTCGCTCACACTCCCGCTCACTCTCGCTCCCTCACACGCTCACTCACTCTCTCGCTTGCTCACTCGCTCCCTCACACGCTCGCTCGCTCACTCGCTCCCTCACACGCTCGCTCACACTCCCGCTCACTCTCGCTCCCTCACACACTCGCACGCTCTCGCTCACTCTCTCACTCCCTCACACGCTCGCTCACACTCCCGCTCACTCTCGCTCCCTCACACACTCACTCACTCTCTCGCTCACTCTCTCACTCCCTCACACGCTCGCTCACACTCCCGCTCACTCTCGCTCCCTCACACACTCACTCTCTCGCTCACTCTCTCACTCCCTCACACGCTCGCTCACACTCCCGCTCACTCTCGCTCCCTCACACACTCACTCACTCTCTCGCTCACTCTCTCCCTCACACGCTCGCTCACACTCCCGCTCACTCTCGCTCCCTCACTCGCTCACTCGCTCCCTCACACGCTCGCTCACTCTCTCGCTCTCTCTCTCGCTCACTCTCGCTCTCCCTCGCTCCCTCGCACGCTCACTCTCGCTCACTCACACACTCGCACGCTCACTCTCGCTCCTGTAGGAGCTGTGCTTCCTCGCTCGCTCCCTCGCTCTTTGCGGTCTGTCTCACGACGCCAATCCCCGTCCGTGTGTCCGTGTGTGTCCGTGTGTCCGTGTGTGTCTCTCTCCCTCTGTGCGAGGCGCAGGAATTCGACAAGAAGTACAACCCCACCTGGCACTGCATTGTGGGACGTAACTTTGGCAGCTACGTGACCCACGAGACCAAGCACTTCATTTACTTCTACCTGGGCCAGGTCGCCATCTTGCTCTTCAAGTCCGGATGAGCTGCCGCCCTCCCCCCCCCGCCCGCCTGCTCCCCCCTCTCCTGCCCCCTCTCTCCCACCCTCTCTCTCTCTCTCTCCCCCGCCTGCCCCCCTCTCTCTCCCTCTCTCTCGCCCCCTCTCTCCCACCCCCTCTCTCTCCCACCTCTCTCTCCCACCTCTCTCCCCCACCCCCTCTCTCTCCCACCCCCTCTCTCTCCCACCCTCTCTCACCTCTCTCCCACCCTCTCTCTCCCCCTCTCTCTCCCACCCTCTCCCACCCTCTCTCTCCCCCACCCTCTCTCTCCCACCCCCTCTCTCCCCCCTCTCTTCTCTCCCACCCTCTCTCCCCCCCCGCCCCCTCTCTCACCTCTCTCCCACCCTCTCCCACTCTCTCCCCCTCTCTCTCCCCCCCTCTCTCTCCCCCTCTCTCCCACCCTCTCTCTCCCCCCCTCTCTCTCCCCCTCTCTCCCACCCTCTCTCTCCCCCTCTCTCCCACCCTCTCTCTCCCCCTCTCTCCCACCCTCTCTCTCCCCCTCTCTCCCACCCTCTCTCCCACCCTCTCTCCCACCCTCTCTCTCCCCCTCTCTCTCCCACCCTCTCTCTCCCACCCTCTCCCTCTCTCTCCCACCCTCTCTCTCCCACCCTCTCTCTCCCACCCTCTCTCTCCCACCCTCTCCCTCTCTCTCCCACCCTCTCCCTCTCTCTCCCACCCTCTCCCTCTCTCTCCCACCCTCTCTCTCTCCCACCCTCTCTCTCTCCCACCCTCTCTCCCCCCATCTCTCCCCCACCCTGTCCCACCCTCTCTCCCCCCTCTCTCCCACCCTGCCCCTCTCTCTCCCACCCTCTCTCCCACCCCTGCCCCCCCCCCCCCCCCCCGCCACCTCTCTCCCACCCCTGCCC
Organism: Petromyzon marinus; assembly: GCF_010993605.1. Classification (NCBI taxonomy): domain Eukaryota; kingdom Metazoa; phylum Chordata; class Hyperoartia; order Petromyzontiformes; family Petromyzontidae; genus Petromyzon; species Petromyzon marinus. The sequence goes on from NW_022639262.1 coordinate 47,439, forward strand.
CCTGCTCTGCCCCCAGCTCCCCCCTACCCCCCCTGGCCCCCCTTCGCTAAGCCAGACAGCCTTCCTCCCCCCCACCACTTGACGCTCACACTTGGGATAGAGGGGGGGTGGAGGTGGGTGGGTTAGTGGGGGGGTGTAGCAGTGGTGGTGGAGGTCATGATTGTATGTACGGTGAAAAACCACCTCACCCCACCCACCATCTCTCCTCTCCGTCCACCCACAGAGCGGCCCAGGTTGTGTTTGGTTTTGCGAGGGGTTGGTGGGTGGGTTAGTGGGTAGGTAGTGGTGGGTGGTGGTTATGATTGTACGGTGGGGAGTAGACAGAATTCCCGCCCGCCCACCATCTCGCCCGCCCACCATCTCGCCCGCCCGCCCACCGTCTCGCCCGCCCGCCCGCCCACCATCTCGCCCGCCCGCCCACCATCTCCCCCGCCCGCCCACCATCTCGCCCGCCCGCCCACCATCTCGCCCGCCCGCCTCTCCGCATCTGCCCACAAATCCAAGCAACTCTTTTTTTTTTGGGCATTGAAACCACAGCGGCGTACACACACACACACACACGTGTGTGTACGTACGCACGCACACGTGTGTGTGTGTCTATATACACGCACACACACACGTGTATTTACACGTACGCACACGTGTGTGTGTGTGTGTGTACGCGCACACGTGTGTGTGTGTGTACGCACGCACGCACGCACACGTGTATTTACACGTACACACGTGTGTACATGCGAAAGGCCCCCCCCAGCAGGTGGTGGGGATCCAGTAGCGCCGGGGTTGACCGGCCGTGTGCCTGCCCTCACCACCCTCCTCGCCTCACCCCTCACCTCACCCCTGACCCCTGACCCCTGACCTCACCCCTGACCATGCATTCCACAGCGCAGCAGCAGAGCAAGTAGCGCTCCTACTCTTCGTCTTTTTTTTGCCGTTTGCGTGAACGTCGTCTTCACCGCCGTGGTGGTGGTGGCCGTGGTGGTGGTGGTGGCCGTGGTGGTGGTGGTGGCCGTGGTGGTGGTGGTGGCCGTGATGGTGGTGGTGGTGGTGGTCGTGGTGGTGGTGGCCGTGGTGGTGGTGGTGGTCGTGGTGGTGGTGGCCGTGGTGGCGGTGGTGGTGGCGGTGGTGGTGGCGGTGGTGGTGGTGGTGGCTGTGGTGGTGGTGGCCGTGGTGGTGGTGGCTGTGGTGGTGGTGGTGGTGGTCGTGGTGGTGGTGGCCGTGGTGGTGGTGGTGGTGGCCGTGGTGGCGGTGGCCGTGGTGGTGGTGGTGGTGGTGGTGGTGGCCGTGATGATGGTGGTGGTGGTGGTGGTCGTGGTGGTGGTGGTGGTGGCCGTGGTGGCGGTGGTGGTGGTGGTGGCCGTGGTGGTGGTGGTGGCTGTGGTGGTGGTGGTGGCCGTGGTGGTGGTGGTGGCCGTGGTGGTGGTGGTGGCCGTGGTGGTGGTGGTGACTTCCGCGCCGTTACGATAGCCACCGACGCTCGCTCGGCCATCCGTTGCCTTGTGTGTGCCTCCCCCCCCACTCTCTCCCCCCACTGTCTCCCCCCCCCACTCTCCCCCCCCCACTCTCTCCCCCCACTTTATCCTCGCCCCCCCCCCCCCCATCTTCCCCACTCCAGACTCTCCCCCCCCCACTCTCTTCCCCCCACTCTCCCATCTCTCTCCCTCCCTCCACACCGCTCATCTCTACCCCATCACTCCCCCATCTCCCCACCCCCCTCGAACACTCTGCCCATCTCTCCTCCCACTCTCTCCCCACTCTCTCCCCACCCCCCACTCTCTCCCTTCTCTCTCCCCACTCTCCCCCCACTCTCTCCCCACCCTCTCCCCACTCTCTCCCCTCTCCCCACTCTCTCCCTTCTCTCTCCCCACTCTCTCCCCACCCCCCACTCTCCCCCCCACTCTCTCCCCCACTCTCCCCCCCACTCTCTCCCCTCTCCCCACTCTCTCCCTTCTCTCTCTCCACTCTCTCCCCACTCCCCCCACCCACCTCTCCCACCACCACCATCACCGTCCGTTTATAATTTCGTGAGAAGTTTTTGTTCATTTCTCGCTGCCGCCCCTCCGCCCGCCCGCCACTCCGTTCTCATGTGGCGACGACGAAACGGGGGACCGCTCCGTCTCCCGTGGTGTCCGTCGCACGTCGCCAACAGCGCTCCCGCACGCCAACAGCGCGTACACACACGCACGTGTGTACGCAGGTACGTACGTACGCACGTACACACGTACCTGCGTGCGTGTGTACGCAGGTACGTGTGTACGCAGGTACGTACGTACACACGCACGTACCTGCGTGCGTGTGTACGCAGGTACGTGTGTACGCAGGTACGTACGTACACACGCACGTGCCTGCGTGCGTGTGTACGCAGGTACGTAGGCACGCCAATAGCACGCACGCGCGTACCTGCGTGCGTGTGTACGCAGGTACGTGCGTACACACGCGCGTACCTGCGTGCGTGTGTACGCAGGTACGTACGTACGTACACAGGCACGTACCTGCGTGCGTGTGTACGCAGGTACGTGCGTACACAGGCGCGTACCTGCGTGCGTGCGTACGCAGGCACGCCAATAGCACGCATGCACGTACCTGCGTACGTACGTAGGCACGCCAATAGCGCGCGTACTTACCTGCGCGCGTACTTACCTGCGCGCGTGTGTACGCACGTCACGCCAATGGCTGGCTGGTTGGCGAGTTTCTTTTGTGTCGCGATTTTTCGAACGCGGCGGCGGTGGCGGCGGCTGCGTTGTTATTGTTTACAACTTTCGTGTTGACGACGGTTAATTATCACCGTGGTGAGGAGGAGGAGGAGGATGAGGGTCAGGGGGAGTTGTGTTTAACAGCGAGTTATAATGATCTCTATCTCTCTCTCTCTCTGTGCGTTTTTTTTTTAAGTTCGTGAAGGAAATTTCGATTTGTTTTCCGCGTGAACGTCGATCGCGCGGTGCGGCGAGCATCACCCCCTCCCCTCCCCCGTCCAACCCACCTCTATTTATTTTTGTGTACTTTCTACTCGTAAGGATTTAAACAAACTGAAATTGAATCCATATTTTGGTATTTTTCTCTCTCTGTGTGTGTCTCTCTCTCTGTTCTCCCCTCCCTCTCTCTCTCTCCCTCTCTCTCTCGTGTCCACCGCTCGGCCTGGGTTGAGTCTCGCCGCTTATCGAAATAAAACGAGGAATGAAATCGCGCACGAGTGTACCTGTGTGTGTGTACGTGTGTACGTGTGTGTGTACGTACGTGTGTGTGTACGTACGTGTGTGTGTACGTACGTGTGTGTGTACGTACGTGTGTGTACGTGTGTGTGTACGTGCGTGTGTACATACGTGTGCGTGTGTACATACGTGTGCGTGTGTACGTGCGTGTGTTTGTGCGTGTGTACATACGTGTGTGCGTACATACGTGTGTACGTGCGTGTGTACGTGTGTGTGTGTGTACATACGTGTGGGGAGCGATAGTGTAGCTGTTAACGCTGCGCTATGAACCTGGCGATCCGGGTTCGATTCCCGCTCACGGCCAACACCAGTGACGATTATCTGAACCGGTCCCGGGCCTCCCCTAGGTCGACTCAGCCTCAAATGAGTACCTGGTGCGGTGTGTAAACATTGCCACTAGGGAGACAAAGGCGGCCGGGCGTGGTGCTGGCCACCCACCCCCTCGTGTACCGTGCCGGCCTTCATAGGTGCTCGCTAGCTAACAGCACTTGTCCCAACAGTCTGTTATGGCTAAACGGGGGATCTTTGTGTGGAAGCTACCTGGTCTGTCGCTCCGCACGAAGCTTCAGGTCTTCTCGGCCACATTCATTCCCTCCCTTCTCTACGTTAATACTACAAAGTCTCCATCACAAGGGAGAAACACAAACAAATAGACTTAATATCATTTTGGCTGCCCGTATTGTAACGGCTGTAACGCCGTATGGACCTAAGCTCAATTTCGCCTGTACATGAATAACGGGGTAAGGCGTACGGGTTGACACTGTATGGCCTATGGGTGGCAGTGCTGAGTCTTTACACTCCGATACGCTACACTGAGTCTACACACTCACTATACACTGCACTGAGTCTATGGGTGGCAGTGCTGAGTCTATGGGTGGCAGTGTTGAGTCTATACACTACACTATGAGTCTAGGGGTGACAGTGCTGAGTCTACATTATACACTACGCTGAGTCTATGAGTAGCAGTGCTGAGTCTACACTACACTATTAGTCTATGAGTGGCAGTGCTGAGTCTGTACACTACACTATGAGTCTATGGGTGGCAGTGTTGAGTCTATACACTACACTGAGTCTATGGGTGACAGTGCTGAGTCTACACTACACTCTGAGTCTATGGGTGGCAGTGCTGAGTCTACATTATACACTACACTGAGTCTATGAGTAGCAGTGCTGAGTCTACACTACACTATTAGTCTATGAGTGGCCGTGCTGAGTCTATACACTACACTGAGTCTATGGGTGACAGTGCTGAGTCTACACTACACTATACACTACACTATGAGTCTATGGGTGGCAGTGTTGGGTCTATAGACTATACACTACACTACATTATGAGTCTATGGGTGGCAGTGTTGAGTCTATAAACTATACACTACACTGAGTCTATGGGTGGCAATGCTGAGTCTACACACTACACTATACACTGCACTATACACTACACTATGAGTCTATGGGTGGCAGTGCTGAGTCTATACACTACACTATACACTACACTATGAGTCTGGGTGGCAGTGCTGAGTCTACACACTACACTATATACTACACTATACACTACACTATGAGTCTGGGTGGCAGTGCTGAGTCTATACACTACACTATATGAGTCTATGGGTGGCAGTGTTGAGTCTATACACTACACTATACACTGCACTATGAGTCTGTGGGTGGCAATACTGAGTCTATCAGAGCTGCCCTTGCCTTATGACAAACCAATTCAGCCACTTAGGGGGCAGTCCCTAAATGACGTCACGCACCTAAGAGGGGGGGTCAGACATTTCTGACGATGTGTGACGAAGGGGAGGGGGGAGGTGTTGAGAAATGTGACGTCACATAATAATGTGCAACTTTATAAATAAATAAAGACAAACACGTTCTACTTAATTAAATAGACTTTTTTTTTTAAAATAAATGTTTTCTCCTACAACATCAGAGTGTAAGCGCCACATTAAATACGCCACACTACAACGTGACAATACTTTAAAGCGATTTGAACCGTGTTTTATTTTGCGAAATGGAAATATTTTTTTTTGGGGGGGGGGCAGAGCTTTGTGACGTCATATTTGTGGAGAGAGAGGGGGGGTGGGGTCTGACTGTGACGCCGTGTGATGAGGTGGAGGGGGGGGAGGGGTCAAAAATCGTCCAAAATCGCGTGACGTCATTTATGGACGGCTCCCTTATAAACCTCAACGGGGTGGCAGGTTTGTACCCACAGCTGTTGCCCCTACCGGGTGTGACAGGCTACACCACCTGCAGCGAATGGCAAATGCACAGCGCTGCAAATCGACTGAGTTTGACGTCACACCCCACGCGGCTGTCCCCGCTGTACCTGTGACGTCATACAAACTCCAACCCCTCTCTCCTCTCCCCCCTCCCCTTCAGAAACCCGGTCACGTGCTTTCCACCACGCGACCGTCGTCACATCCGTTACCGTCACCCGCGTGGCGTGACGTCACCCGCGGCTTCCGCCGAACATCCATAAATGGAGCGGCCGCCGTTGGTGTGTGATGTCACACACGGCACCCTTTCTCCCCCCTCGAGTCGACGCTTGAAGCTAGTGACGTCACTTATCATTCGCGCCGACAGCTCGTGACGTCACGAACCCCCCACCCCCATGAGTCATTGCTATTGGTTGGAGAAATCTGATGACGCCACTTCACACATAAGCACCTCCATATAAGGAGCGACAAATCCCTGACGTCACATTGCCAGCTGCCCGAAATAAAAATTAGTTAATGACGTCGGTTGTCATTTGCGCCTCCATATAAGGAGCGAAGACTCCTGACGTCACGACCACCCCCTTTCATTTCATTCGAATTGTAAAGAAGCCAGTGACGTAATTTGTTATTGGCATTTCATTTCATTTATTTGGTATAGCCCTGTGAGCCATGCGGCTCTTGATTCGGGTGCAACCGCAAAAAACAATAAAATTACAAGATACATCTCCATATAAGGAGCGAGGACTCGTGACGTCACGCCTCCCTTCGTTCAAGACGATAGGTAAAGCTAGTGACGTAATTTCTCATTTGCATCTCCATATAAGGAGCGAGGACTCGTGACGTCACGCCCCCTTCATTCAAGACGATAAGGAGCGAGGACGTAATTTCTCATTCGCATCTCCATATAAGGAGCGAGGACTCGTGACGTCACGCCCTCTTCATTCAAGACGATAGGTTAAGCTAGTGACGTTATTTATAATTCACATCTCCATATAAGGAGCGAATACTCGTGACGTCACGCCTCCCTTCATTCAATACGATAGGTAAAGCTAGTGACGTAATTTCTCATTCGCCTCTCCAAATAAGGAGCGAGGACTCGTGACGTGGCGATCCGTGACGTCCACTTGACACGGTCCCCTGCCTCTGTATGAAGAGTGTTCGGTGGTGCGTGACGTCACGCGGGTGGAACTGCGATCCGTGACGTCACGCACCCCGCTACCTTGAGTCGACACTCGAAGTTGATGACGTCACTTGACACGAGCACTTCCGTATAAGGAGCGGCAACATGAACGTCACTCGACACGAGCACCTCCACATGAGTCGCGGAGATACATGACGTCTCGCGCCCCCCCCCCCCATATAAAGAGCACCGTTGTGTGACGTTGTTTGAGTGGCGTTACGTGACGTCTTTGATACACTCTCCCCTACATAAGGAGTGGCGTTGGTTGCGTCACTTGCCACACGCCCCGCCCTCTATATAAGGAGTGGGGGCGATACGTGACGTCACGCACTTCCCCACATAAGGAGCAGCGATACGTGCCATCCATCACTCCCCCCCCCAAATAAGGAGTGGCAATACGTGACGTTACGCACTTCCCCACATCAGGAGCGGCGATACGTGACGTCACGCGGTGCCCCCCCCCTCCCCCCTTTATAAGGAGGAGGGGCCCCGGCGGTGTCACCTGACACCGCCCCCTCCGTTGCCCCGCCCATCACTTCCTCACCGGCGTCACGTGACCCAGCCATGGTGCTCATCAAAGAATTGTGAGTTCCGCCTTGTGTCCATAAAAGTTACAATTTTATATTCTTATTTAAACAAAAAAAAGTTTTAACAGCGTGATTATCGTCGTCGTTGTTGTCCTTTGTCGTATCTACAAATTATAATTAGTTTGTTTTATTTCCTATCTCTTTAAAAAAATTGTTATTCCTTTTACCGAGAAAAAATCCAACCCACCCCCATCGAGGCTCCTCGCTCTGCCGGTTTCGGGGCGCCTCGCGCCCGCGGGCGAGTCTATCCGAGGGTCGGTTTCTCGCCCTAGGCCTCTCGGTCTGTCGCCTCTGGGAGACTTCGCGTTGCGATGAGATTGTAATTAATTGTAATTAATCACCATACGGATGCAACCACCACCATCATCATCATCGTTAGCCAGGGTCTATCCACTGCTCGATAGAGGCTTCCTCCATAGCCTCCACCAAAGACAGAGATAGCCTCTAGCAGTGCTGTAGGGGCAAGTGCTGTCAGTAGCAGCAGCAGCGCCCATAGACACAAAGACAAAGCTCCCTTAGGTAGCCTCTAGCAGTGCTGTAGGGGCAAGTGCTGTCAGTAGCAGCAGCAGCGCCTATAGACACAAAGACAAAGCTCCCTCAGGTAGCCTCTAGCAGTGCTGTAGGGGCAAGTGCTGTCAGTAGCAGCAGCAGCGCCTATAGACACAAAGACAAAGCTCCCCCAGGTAGCCTCTAGCGGGGCTGTAGGGGCAAGTGCTGTCAGTAGCAGCAGCAGCGCCTATAAATACAGAGACAAAGCTCCCCCAGGTAGCCTTTAGAAGTGCTGTAGGGGCAAGTGCTGTCAGTAGCAGCAGCGCCCATAGACACAAAGACAAAGCTCCCTCAGGTAGCCTCTAGCAGTGCTGTAGGGGCAAATGCTGTCAGTAGCAGCAGCGCCCATAGACACAAAGACAAAGCTCCCCCAGGTAGCCTCTAGCAGTGCTGTAGGGGCAAGTGCTGTCAGTAGCAGCAGCAGCAGCGCCCATAGACACAAAGACAAAGATCCCCCGGTAGCCTCTAGCAGTGCTGTAGGGGCAAGTGCTGTCAGTAGCAGCAGCGCCTATAGACACAAAAACAAAGCTCCTCCAGGTAGCCTCTAGCAGTGCTGTAGGGGCAAGTGCAGTCAGTAGCAGCAGCGCCTATAGACACAAAGACAAAGATCCCCCGGTAGCCTCTAGCAGTGCTGTAGGGGCAAGTGCTGTCAGTAGCAGCAGCGCCTATAGACAGAAAGACAAAGCTCCCCCAGGTAGCCTCTAGCAGTGCTGTAGGGGCAAGTGCTGTCAGTGGCAGCAGCGCCTATAGACAGAAAGACAAAGCTCCCCCAGGTAGCCTCTAGCAGTGCTGTAGGGGCAAGTGCTGTCAGTGGCAGCAGCGCCTATAGACACAAAGACAAAGATCCCCCGGTAGCCTCTAGCAGTGCTGTAGGGGCAAGTGCTGTCAGTAGCAGCAGCACCTATAGACACAAAGACAAAGCTCCCTCAGGTAGCCTCTAGCAGTGCTGTAGGGGCAAGTGCTGTCAGTAGTAGCAGCAGCGCCCATAGACACAAAGACAAAGCTCCCCCAGGTAGCCTCTAGCGGGGCTGTAGGGGCAAGTGCTGTCAGTAGCAGCAGCAGCGCCTATAGATACAGAGACAAAGCTCCCCCAGGTAGCCTTTAGAAGTGCTGTAGGGGCAAGTGCTGTCAGTAGCAGCAGTGCCTATAGACACAAAGACAAAGCTCCCCCAGGTAGCCTCTAGCAGTGCTGTAGGGGCAAGTGCTGTCAGTAGCAGCAGCGCCTATAGACAGAAAGACAAAGCTCCCCCAGGTAGCCTCTAGCAGTGCTGTAGGGGCAAGTGCTGTCAGTAGCAGCAGCAGCGCCCATAGACACAAAGACAAAGTTCCCCCAGGTAGCCTCTAGCAGTGCTGTAGGGGCAAGTGCTGTCAGTAGCAGCAGCGCCTATAGACACAAAGACAAAGCTCCTCCAGGTAACCTCTAGCAGTGCTGTAGGGGCAAGTGCAGTCAGTAGCAGCAGCGCCTATAGACACAAAGACAAAGCTCCCCCAGGTAGCCTCTAGCAGTGCTGTAGGGGCAAGTGCAGTCAGTAGCAGCAGCGCCTGTAGACACAAAGACAAAGCTCCCCCAGGTAGCCTCTAGCAGTGCTGTAGGGGCAAGTGCTGTCAGTAGCAGCAGTGCCTATAGACACACAGACAAAGCTCCCCCAGGTAGCCTCTAGCAGTGCTGTAGGGGCAAGTGCTGTCAGTAGCAGCAGTGCCTATAGACACACAGACAAAGCTCCCCCAGGTAGCCTCTAGCAGTGCTGTAGGGGCAAGTGCTGTCAGTAGCAGCAGTGCCTATAGACACACAGACAAAGCTCCCCCAGGTAGCCTCTAGCAGTGCTGTAGGGGCAAGTGCAGTCAGTAGCAGCAGCGCCCATAGACACAAAGACAAAGCTCCCCCAGGTAGCCTTGGCAGTGCTGTAGGGGCAAGTGCAATCAGTAGCAGCAGCGTCTATGTGGCCACACACAGAGAGGGTGGATGACAAGCACCACTCACACGCCCGGCCGCCTTTGTCTCTCCCCCAATGGTGTTGGTGGTGGTAAATTGCTGTGTCAGGTTCATAATGGATGTAAGGTTCACTTGCCCCTATAGCCTGTTAGAGGCTACCTGGGGGAGCTTTCTCTTGTGCGTGGTGAGTGGGTGAGTGAATGAGTGAATGAGTCAGTGTGTAAGTGAATGAGTCTGTGAATGAGTGAGTGTGTGAGTGAATGAGTGAGTGTGTGAGTGAATGAGTCTGAATGAGTGAGTGTGTGAGTGAATGAGTGAGTGTGTGAGTGAATGAATCGGTGTGTGAGTCGGTGTGTGAGTGAATGAGTCGGTGTGTGAGTGAGTGTGTGAGTGAATGAGTCGGTGTGTGAGTGAGTGTGTGAGTGATTGAGTCGGTGTGTGAGTGAATGTGTGTGTGAGTGAGTCAGTGTGTAAGTGTGTGAGTGAATGAGTCGGTGAATGAGTCGGTGTGTGAGTGAATGATTGAGTGTGTGAGTGAATGTGTGAGTCAGTGTGTAAGTGTGTGAGTGAATGAGTGAGTGTGTGAGTGAAAGAGTGAATGTGTGAGTGAATGAGTGAGTGAATGAGTGAGTTTGTGAGTGAATGAGTCGGTTTGTGAGTGAATGAGTGAGTGTGTAAGTGAATGAGTCGGTGTGTGAGTGAATGTGTGAGTCAATGTGTGAGTGAATGAGTGGGTGTGTGAGTGAATGAGTGTGTGTGAGTGAATGAGTCGGTGTGTGAGTGAGTGAATGAGTGAGTGTGTGAGTGAATGAGTCGGTGTGTGAGTCAATGTGTGAGTGAATGAGTCGGTTTGTGAGTGAATGAGTCGGTGTGTGAGTCAATGTGTGAGTCAATGTGTGAGTGAATGAGTGGGTGTGTGAATGATTGAGTGAGTGTGTGAGTGAATGAGTCGGTGTGTGAGTGAATGAGTCGGTGTGTGAGTCAATGTGTGAGTGAATAAGTCGGTTTGTGAGTGAATGAGTCGTAGTGCGAGTGAATGTGTGAGTGAATGAGTGGGTGTGCGAGTGATTGAGTGAGTGTGTGAGTGAATGAGTCGGTGTGTGAGTGAATGAGTCGGTGTGTGAGTCGGTGTGTGAGTCAATGTGTGAGTCAATGTGTGAGTGAATGAGTGGGTGTGTGAGTAATTGAGTGTGTGAGTGTTGTGAGTGAATGAGTCGGTGTGCGAGTTAATGAATCGGTGTGTGAGTTAATGAATCGGTGTGTGAGTTAATGAGTGAGTGTGTGAGTTAATGAGTGAGTGTGTGAGTGAATGAGTCGGTGTGTGAGTGAATGTGTGAGTCAATGTATGAGTGAATGAGTGGGTGTGTGAGCGAATGAGTGAGTGTGTGAGTTAATGAGTCGGTGTGTGAGTGAATGAGTGAGTGTGTGATTGAGTTTGTGAGTGAATGAGTCGGTGTGTGAGTGAATGAGTCGGTGTGTGAGTTAATGAAAGTCAGTGAGTGTGTGAGTGAATGTGTCTGAATGTGTGAGTGTGTGAGTTAATGAGTCGGTGTGTGAGTTAATGAGTCTGAGTGAGTGAGTGTGTGAGTGAGTCAGGTGTGTGAGTGAATGAGTGTGTGTGAGTGAGTGAGTCAGTGTGTGAGTGAATGAGTCGGTGTGAGTAAATGTGTGTGTGAGTGAGTCAGTGTGTGAGTGAATGAGTCGTTGAATGAGTCGGTGTGTGAGTGAATGATTGAGTGTGTGAGTGAATGTGTGAGTCAGTGTGTAAGTGTGTGAGTGAATGAGTGAGTGTGTGAGTGAAAGAGTGAGTGTGTGAGTGAATGTGTGAGTGAATGTGTGAGTGAATGAGTGAGTTTGTGAGTGAATGAGTCGGTTTGTGAGTGAATGAGTGAGAGTGTAAGTGAATGAGTCGGTGTGTGAGTGAATGTGTGAGTCAATGTGTGAGTGAATGAGTGGGTGTGTGAGTGAATGAGTCGGTGTGTGAGTGAGTGAATTAGTGAGTGTGTGAGTGAATGAGTCGGTGTGTGAGTCAATGTGTGAGTGAATGAGTCGGTTTGTGAGTGAATGAGTCGGTGTGTGAGTGAATGTGTGAGTGAATGTGTGAGTGAATGTGTGAGTGAATGTGTGAGTGAATGAGTGGGTGTGTGAGTGAGTGTGTGAGTGGGTGTATGAGTAATTGAGTGAGTGTGTGAGTGAGTGTGTGAGTGTGCGAGTTAATGAATCGGTGTGCGAGTTAATGAATCGGTGTGTGAGTTAATGAATCGGTGTGTGAGTAAATGAGTGAGTGTGTGAGTTAATGAAAGTCAGTGAGTGTGTGAGTGAGTGAATGAGTCGGTGTGTGAGTGAATGTGTGAGTCAATGTGTGAGTCAATGTGTGAGTGAATGAGTGGGTGTGTGAGTGAATGAGTGAGTTTGTGAGTTAATGAGTCGGTGTGTGAGTGAATGAGTCGGTGTGTGAGTCAATGTGTGAGCCTGTGAGTGAGTTTGTGAGTGAATGAGTCTGAATGAGTGTGTGTGAGTGAATGAGTGTGTGTGAGTGAATGAGTCAGTGTGTGAGTGAATGAGTCAGTGTGTGAGTGAATGAGTCTGAATGAGTGAGTGTGTGAGTGAATGAGTGAGTGTGAGTGAATGAGTCAGTGTGTGAGTGAATGAGTCTGAATGAGTGTGTGTGAGTGAATGAGTGTGCGTGAGTGAATGAGTGTGTGAGTGAATGAGTGTGTGTGTGAGTGAATGAGTGTGTGTGTGAGTGGATGAGTCGTTATGTGAGTGAATGAGTCGGTGTGTGAGTGAATGAGTCGGTGTGTGAGTGAATGAGTCGGAGTGTGAGTGAATGAGTCGGTGTGTGAGTGAGTGTGTGAGTGAATGAGTCAATATGTGAGTGAATGAGTCAATGTGTGAGTGAATGAGTCTGTGAATGAGTTGGTGTGTGAGTGAATGAGTGAGTGTGTGAGTGAATGAGTCAGTGTGTGAATGAGTCGGTGTGTAAGTGAATGAGTTGGTGTGTGAGTGATTGAAAGTCGGTGTGAGTGAATTATCCGTGCAGATAATTTGCTGCTACTACTCGCTACGAACAGCACTTTCCTCTATAGCACTGCTAGAGGCTACCTGGGGGACCTTTGTCTGTGTGTGTACAGACGCTGCTGCTGAACGCTACTGACTGCACTTGCCCCTATAGCACTGCTAGAGGCTACCTGGGGGAGCTTTGTCTGTGTGTATACAGACGCTGCTGCTGCTACTGACAGCACTTGCCCCTACATCACTGCTAGAGGCTACCTGGGGGACCTTTGTCTGTGTGTGTACAGACGCTGCTGTTACTGACTGCACTTGCCCCTACAGCACTGCTAGAGGCTACCTGGGGGACCTTTGTCTGTGTGTGTACAGACGCTGCTGCTGAACGCGACTGACGGCACTTGCCCCTACAGCACTGCTAGGGGCTACCTGGGGGACCTTTGTCTCTGTGTGTGTACAGACGCTACTCCTGAACGCTACTCACTGCACTTGCCCCTACATCACTGCTAGAGGCTACCTGGGGGACCTTTGTCTGTGTGTGTACAGATGCTGCTGCTGTTCGCTACTGACGGCACTTGCCCCTACATCACTGCTAGAGGCTACCTGGGGGACCTTTGTCTTTGTGTGTACAGACGCTGCTGTTACTGACTGCACTTGCCCCTATAGCACTGCTAGAGGCTACCTGGGGGACCTTTGTCTGTGTGTGTACAGATGCTGCTGCTGTTCGCTACTGACGGCACTTGCCCCTACATCACTGCTGGAGGCTACCTGGTGGACCTTTGTCTGTGTACAGACGCTGCTGCTGAACGCTACTGACTGCACTTGCCCGATAGAATGTCAAGGGGCTATCCTAGCGAGCTGGGGGAGCTTTGTCTCTATCTGTGGTGACTAATTGAGTTGTTGTTGTTGTGTTGTTGTTGTTTGTGTTTGTGTGTTACAGCCGCGTGCTGCTGCCAATTTCTGTGGAAGAGGTAAGATGGGTGAGTGGGTGGGGTGGTGAGTGGGTGGGGTGGTGAGTGGGTGAGTGAGTGGTGGGGTGAGTGGGTGAGTGAGTGGCTGAGTGAATGGGTGAGTGGGTGGGTGAGTGGGTGGATGTATGAGTGAGTGAGTGGGTGGACGGATGGATGGGTGAGTGGGTGGGTGGACGGATGGATGGGTGAGTGGGTGGGTGGGTGAGTGGGTGGGTGGGTGGGTGAGTGGGTGGGTGGGTGAGTGGGTGGGTGGGTGAGTGAGTGGGTGGGTGAGTGGGTGAGGCAGAGTGCATGGATGTGTCTCAGTACAGTGCTGGGTGTGTCAGTACAGTGCTAGGTGTGTCAGTACAGTGCTATGTGTGTCAGTACAGTGCTGGGAGTGATTGGCCTCCACCCCTCCACTCACACAGACAAATGTGCCCTAGGTAGCCTCTAGCAGGCTGTAGGGGCAAGTGCTGTTAGCAGTGGCACGCGAGGGGGTGGGTGGACAGCACCACGTCTCCCCGGCCGCCTTTGTCTTCCCCAGCGCTAGCGATGTTTACCACACCGCAAAGAGGAAACTCATTTGAGGCCGAGTCGACCTAGGAGAGAGGCGTTGGACCAGTTCGGATAATTGGCACATAGCTCGCCCACTCACGACCCACCCACTCATCCACTCACCCACCCATCCACTCACCCACCCATTCACTCAACCACCCATTCATTCGCTCAACCACTCACTCACCCACTCACCCAACCACTCACTCACCCACTCACCCAACCACTCACTCACCCACTCACCCAACCACTCACTCAACCATACACTCACCCACTCACCCAACGACTCACTGAACCACTCACCCACTCACCCAACCACTCACTTCCCACCTACTCACCCACCCACCTACTCACCCACTCACCCACCTACTCACCCACCTACTCACCCACCCACTCACTCACTCACTCACCCACCTACTCACTCACCCACTCACCCACCCACTCACCCACTCACCCACCCATTCACTCACTAAACCACTCAATCACCCACCCATCCACTCACTCACCACTTACCCACTCACTCACCCACTCACCCACTCACCCACCCACTCACCCACCCACTCACCCACTCACTCACTCACCCACTCACCCACTCACCCACTCACTCACTCACCCACCCACTCACTCACTCACTCACCCACTCACCCACCAAACCACTCATTTGAGGTTGAGTCGACCTAGTGGAGGCCCAGGTACTAGTTCAGATATTTGCTGCTGTCACTGGTTGGTTGGTGGCGTTGGTGGTGGCGGTAGTGGTGGCGGTAGTGGTGGCGGTTGTGACGGTGGTGGTGGTAGTGGTGGTGGTGGTGGTAGTGGTGGCGGTGGTGGTGGCGGTGGTGGTGGTAGTAGTGGTGGCGGTTGTGGTGGTGGTAGCGGTGATGGTAGTGGTGGCGGTGGTGGCGTTCGTGACGGTGGTGGTGGTAGTGGCGGTGGTAGTGGTGGCGGTGGTGGTGGCGGTAGTGGTGTTAGTGGTGGTAGTGGTGGCGGTGGTGGTGGTGGTGGTGGTAGTGGTAGTGGTGGTGGTGGTGGTAGCGGTGGTAGTAGTGGTGGCGGTAGTGGAGGCGGTAGTGGTGGTGGTGGTAGTGGTGGCGGTAGTGGTGGTGGTAGTGGTGGTGGTAGCGGTGGTAGTAGTGGTGGTGGTAGCGGTGATGGTAGTGGTGGTGGTAGTGGTGGTGGTAGTGGTGGTGGTAGCGGTGATGGTAGTGGTGGCGGTCGTGACGGTGGTGGTGGTAGTGTTGGTAGTGGTGGTGGTAGCGGTAATGGTGGTGGTAGTGGTGGTGGTAGCGGTGGTGGTAGTGGTGGCGGTAGTGGTGGTGGTAGTGGTGGTGGTAGCGGTGATGGTAGTGGTGGCGGTCGTGACGGTGGTGGTGGTAGTGGTGGTAGTGGTGGTGGTGGTAGCGGTGGTAGTAGTGGTGATGGTAGTGGTGGTGGTAGCGGTAATGGTAGTGGTGGCGGTCGTGACGGTGGTGGTGGTAGTGGTGGTGGTAGTGGTGGTGGTAGTGGTGGTGGTAGTGGTGGTGGTGGTAGCGGTGGTAGTAGTGGTGATGGTAGCGGTGGTGGTAGTGGTGGTGGTAGTGGTGGTGGTAGTGGTGGTGGTAGTGGTGGTGGTAGTGGTGGCGGTAGTGGCGGCGGTGGTGGCGACGGTGGCTACCGTGAGCGGCTACTGAACTCTCCTCTCCTGCCTGGGCGGGAGTCGTCGCGCTAACCGCTGCACCACCGCTCCCCCGCTCGCTCAGCGAGGTCGGCAGGAACCCGCCAGCTGACCCTGCCATGGACCGCGGTCTCATTTGTGACGTAGCTTCTGTGTGCTGGCTTCTTGTGCACACGAGTCACCTGGCCATCATCACCATCGTCACCATCACCACGTGGTGATATCACCATCACCACGTGGTGATGGCTGCTCACACCACGTGGCTGATGTCATCATCCTCACCACGTGGTGATATCACCATCACCACGTGGTGATGGCTGCTCACACCACGTGGCTGATGTCATCATCCTCACCACGTGGTGATATCACCATCACCACGTGGTGATGGCGGCTCACACCACGTGGCTGATGCCATCATCACCATCACCACGTGGTGATGGCTGCTCACACCACGTGGCTGATGTCATCATCACCATCACCACGTGGTGATGGCTGCTCACACCACGTGGCTGATGCCATCATCACCATCACCACGTGGTGATGGCTGCTCACACCACGTGGCTGATGTCATCATCACCATCACCACGTGGTGATGGCTGCTCACACCACGTGGCTGATGCCATCATCACCATCACCACGTGGTGATGGCAGCTCACACCACGTGGCTGATGCCATCATCACCATCACCACGTGGTGATGGCTGCTCACACCACGTGGCTGATGTCATCATCACCATCACCACGTGGTGATGGCTGATCACACCACGTGGCTGATGTCATCATCACCATCACCACGTGGTGATGGCGGCTCACACCACGTGGCTGATGTCATCATCACCATCACCACGTGGCTGATGTCATCACCGCTGATATCATCATCACCATCACCACGTGGTGATGGTGGCAGCCAAATTCTCTAAACGCGTGGTTCTACAGACTCCTAGATACCCACAGAGACCCACAGAGACCCACAGAGACCCACACATAGGCCCACAGAGGCCCACAGATACCCACAGAAACCCACAGAGACCCACAGAGACCCACAGAGGCCCACAGAGAGACCCACAGAGACCCGCAGGGACCCACAGAGACTCACAGAGGCCCACAGAGACCCACAGAGACCCACACAGAGACCCACACAGAGGCCCACACAGAGACCCACACAGAGGCCCACACAGAGACCCACACAGAGGCCCACACAGAGACCCACACAGAGACCCACACAGAGGCCCACACAGAGACCCACACAGAGGCCCACACAGAGGCCCACACAAGAGACCCACACAGAGGCCCACACAGAGGCCCACACAGAGGCCCACACAGAGGCCCACACAGAGGCCCACACAGAGACCCACACAGAGACCCACACAAGCGGCCCACACAGAGACCCACACAGAGGCCCACAGAGACCCACACAGAGACCCACACAGAGACCCACACAGAGACCCACACAGAGACCCACACAGAGGCCCACAGAGGCTCACAGAGGCCCACAGAGACCCATACAGAGACCCACACAGAGGCCCACACAGAGGCCCACACAGAGGCCCACACAGAGACCCACACAGAGGCCCACACAGAGGCCCACACAGAGGCCCACACAGAGGCCCACACAGAGGCCCACACAGAGGCCCACACAGAGGCCCACACAGAGGCCCACACAGAGACCCACACAGAGGCCCACACAGAGACCCACACAGAGGCCCACACAGAGGCCCACACAGAGACCCACACAGAGACCCACACAGAGGCCCACAGAGGCCCACAGAGACCCACACAGAGACCCACACAGAGACCCACACAGAGACCCACACAGAGACCCACACAGAGACCCACACAGAGGCCCACACAGAGACCCACACAGAGACCCACACAGAGGCCCACACAGAGACCCACACAGAGACCCACACAGCGACCCACACAGAGACCCACACAGAGACCCACACAGAGACCCACACAGAGGCCCACACAGAGACCCACACAGAGGCCCACACAGAAGGCCCACACAGAGGCCCACACAGAGACCCACACAGAGACCCACACAGAGGCCCACACAGAGACCCACACAGAGGCCCACACAGAGGCCCACACAGAGACCCACACAGAGGCCCACACAGAGGCCCACACAGAGGCCCACAGAGGCCCACACAGAGACCCACACAGAGACCCACAGAGGCCCACACAGAGATCCACACAGAGATCCACACAGAGGCCCACACAGAGGCCCACACAGAGGCCCACACAGAGGCCCACACAGAGACCCACACAGAGACCCACACAGAGATCCACACAGAGACCCACACAGAGACCCACAGAGGCCCACACAGAGATCCACACAGAGATCCACACAGAGGCCCACACAGAGGCCCACACAGAGGCCCACACAGAGGCCCACACAGAGGCCCACACAGAGACCCACACAGAGACCCACACAGAGGCCCACACAGAGACCCACACAGAAGGCCCACACAGAGGCCCACACAGAGGCCCACACAGAGGCCCACACAGAGACCCACACAGAGACCCACACAGAGGCCCACACAGAGATCCACACAGAGACCTACACAGAGACCCACACAGAGACCCACACAAGAGACCCACACAGAGGCCCACACAGAGACCCACACAGAGACCCACACAGAGACCCACACAAGAGACCCACACAGAGACCCAGGCATCGTCAGGATCCAGGGTCGAACCCACGACCTCCTGCCCCACCAGCCGAGGTAGTCATCATCTCCCTGGCCACGTGGCCACGCCCCACGTGACTGGTTCCGTGATGCTGATGAGCTGTTCACGAGGCGAAGCCACCACGTGAGGCGCGAGTGGGTCTCACGTGAGATGAGCCTCCTGCAATTACCGATTTACTGCGTCGGACAAAGATCCCCCGTGTAGCCTGTAGCAGGCTGTAGGGGCAACTGCTGTGAGTAGCGAGTAGCAGCACCTATACACAAAGACAAAGATCCCCCGTGTAGCCTGTAGCAGGCTGTAGGGGCAAGTGCTGTTAGCTAGCAGCACCTATACACAAAGACAAAGATCCCCCGTGTAGCCTTTAGCAGGCTGTAGGGGCAAGTGCTGTGAGTAGCAGCACCTATACACAAAGACAAAGTTCCCCCGTATAGCAGGCTGTAGGGGCAAGTGCTGTGAGTAGCGAGTAGCAGCACCTGTACACACAGACAAAGTTCCCCCGTGTAGCCTGTAGCAGGCTGTAGGGGCAAGTGTTGTGAGTGGCGAGTAGCAGCACCTATACACAAAGACAAAGATCCCCCGTGTAGCCTGTAACAGGCTGTAGGGGCAAGTGCTGTGAGTAGCGAGTAGCAGCACCTATACACAAAGACAAAGATCCCCCGTGTAGCTTGTAGCAGGCTGTAGGGGCAAGTGCTGTGAGTAGCGAGTAGCAGCACCTATACACAAAGACAAAGTTCCCCCGTGTAGCCTGTAGCAGGCTGTAGGGGCAAGTGCTGTGAGTAGCGAGTAGCAGCACCTATACACACAGACAAAGTCCCCCCGTGTAGCCTGTAGCAGGCTGTAGGGGCAAGTGCTGTTAACGAGCAGCACCTATACACAAAGACAAAGATCCCCCGTGTAGCCTGTAGCAGGCTGTAGGGGCAAGTGCTGTTAGCGAGTAGCAGCACCTATACACAAAGACAAAGATCCCCCGTGTAGCCTGTAGCAGGCTGTAGGGGCAAGTGCTGTGAGTAGCGAGTAGCAGCACCTATACACAAAGACAAAGATCCCCCGTGTAGCCTGTAGCAGGCTGTAGGGGCAAGTGCTGTTAACGAGCAGCACCTATACACAAAGACAAAGTTCCCCCGTGTAGCCTGTAGCAGGCTGTAGGGGCAAGTGCTGTGAGTAGCGAGTAGCAGCACCTATACACAACGACAAAGATCCCCCGTGTAGCCTGTAGCAGGCTGTAGGGGCAAGTGCTGTTAACGAGCAGCACCTATACACAAAGACAAAGATCCCCCGTGTAGCCTGTAGCAGGCTGTAGGGGCAAGTGCTGTGAGTAGCGAGTAGCAGCACCTACACACACACAGACAAAGATCCCCCGTGTAGCCTGTAGCAGGCTGTAGGGGCAAGTGCTGTTAGCTAGCAGCACCTATACACAAAGACAAAGATCCCCCGTGTAGCCTGTAGCAGGCTGTAGGGGCAAGTGCTGTGAGTAGCGAGTAGCAGCACCTATACACAAAGACAAAGATCCCCCGTGTAGCCTGTAGCTGGCTGTAGGGGCAAGTGCTGTGAGTAGCGAGTAGCAGCACCTATACACAAAGACAAAGATCCCCCGTGTAGCCTGTAGCAGGCTGTAGGGGCAAGTGCTGTGAGTAGCGAGTAGCAGCACCTACACACAAGACAAAGATCCCCCGTGTAGCCTGTAGCAGGCTGGAGGGGCAAGTGCTGTTAACGAGAAGCACCTATACACAAAGACAAAGATCCCCCGTGTAGCCTGTAGCAGGCTGGAGGGGCAAGTGCTGTGAGTAGCGAGTAGCAGCACCTATACACAAAGACAAAGTTCCCCCGTGTAGCCTGTAGCAGGCTGTAGGGGCAAGTGCTGTTAGTAGCAGCAGCGCCTATAGACACAAAGCTTCCCCAGGTAGCCTGTAGCAGGCTGTAGAGGCAAGTGCTGTTAACGAGCAGCGCCTATGAAGGCCGGCACGGTACACGAGGGGGTGGGTGGCCAGCACCACCACGCCCGGCCGCCTTTGTCTCTCCCCCAGTGCTAGCGATGTTCACTACACAGCTACACCACCTGCACACCACCACTACTACACCACCACTACTACACCACCACTACACCACCACTACTACACCACCACTACTACACTACCACCACTACTACACCACCACTACACCACTACTACACCACCACTACTACATCACCACTACACCACCACTACTACACCACCACCACTACACCACTACTAATACACCACCACTACTACACCACTACTACTACACCACTACTGCTACACCAGTACTACTACTACACCACCACTACTACACCACTACTACTACACCACCACTACTACACCACCACTACTACACCACCACCACTACTACACCACCACTACTACACCACCACTACTACACCACCACTACTACACCACCACCACTACTACACCACTACTACTACACCACCACTACTACACCACCACTACTACACCACCACCACTACTACACCACTACTACACCACCACTACTACACCACCACTACACCACCACTACTACACCACTACTAATACACCACCACTACTACACCACCACTACACCACTACTACTACACCACTACTACACCAGCACTACTACTACACCACCACTACTACACCACCACTACTACACCACCACTACTACACCACCACTACACCACTACTACTACACCACAACTACTACACCACCACTACACCACCACTACTACACCACTACTACACCACCACTACTACACCACCACTACTACACCACCACTACTACACCACTACTAATACACCGCCACTACTACACCACCACTACTACACCACCAGTACACCACCACTACTACACCACCACTACTACACCACCACTACTACACCACCACCACTGCTATACCACCACTACTACACCACCACCACTACACCACCACTACTACACCACCACTACACCAGCACTACTACACCAGCACTACTACACCACCACTACTACACCACCACTGCTACACCACCACTGCTACTACACCACTACTACACCACCACCACTACACCACCACTACTACACCAACACTACTACACCACCACCACCAGTACACCACCACTACTACACCAGCACTCCTAAACCACCACCACCACCAGTACACCAGCACTACTACACCACCACTACATCAGCTACTGCTCGTTTGAGGCTGAGTCGACCTAGGGGAGAACCGTGACCGGTTCAGATAATCGTCACCGGCGGTGTTGGCCGTGAGCGGGGTTCATAGCGCAGCGTAGCGCTACCCGCTACACTAACACACTGACACACACACAGACACACACATAGACACACACACAGACACACACAGACGCACACACAGACACACAGACACACACAGACACACACACAGACACACACAGACACACACACTGACACACACACTGACACACACACAGACACACACAGACACGCTCATACACACAGACACACACAGACACGCTCACACACACTGACACACACAGACACACACACAGACACACTCACACAGACACACTCACACAGACACACACACAGACACACACACAGACACTCACACAGACACAGACACACACTCACACAGACACACACTCACACACACACTCACACAGACACACATAGAGGCAAAGGTCCCCCGTGTAGCCTGCAACAGGTTACTGGGGCAAGTGCTGTCAGTAGCGAGCAACACCAGTGGCTACACACACAGACAAAGGTCCCCCAGGTAGCCTCTAACAGACAAGTTGGGGCAAATTTTGATTTAAAGCTTTCGTGACTGCAGTAATTCATATTCTTAGCCCTTTCGGTAAAGTCACGTTGAAGGGAAACAATAAAATAATAAAATGTATATAAAACATCATCAGGTGTGATGATGACCGTTTGCGTTATGGTTGAAACGTCGCGAGAAATTTTTATTGTTTTATATACATTTTATTATTTTATTGTTTCCCTTCAATGTGACTTTACCGAAAGCGCTAAGAATACGTTGGGGCAAGTGCTGTCAGTAGCGAGTAGCAGCAGTAGCAGCAGTAGCAGTGCCTTCACACACAGACAAAGGTCCCCCAGGTAGCCTCTAACAGACACTCACCCACACACTCACCCACTTGCTCACTCACTCACACACTCACTCACCCACACACTCACCCACTCACCCACACACTCACCCACACACTCACCCACTAACTCACTCACTCACACACTCACCCACACACTCACTCACTCACTCACCCACACGCTCACTCACCCACTCACTCACCCACACGCCCACTCACCCACACACTCACCCACTCACCCACACGCTCACTCACCCACACACTCACCCACACACTCACCCACACACTCACCCACTTGCTCACTCACCCACACACTCGCCCACTCACTCACCCACACTCACCCACACACTCACCCACTTGCTCACTCACCCACACACTCACTCACCCACACACTCACTCACCCACACACTCACCCACACACTCACCCACTTGCTCACCCACACACTCACCCACACACTCACCCACTCACTCACCCACACTCACCCATACACTCACCAACTTGCTCACTCACCCACACACTCACTCACCCACACACTCACCCACACACTCACCCACACACTCACCCATACACTCACCCACTTGCTCACTCACCCACACACTCACTCACCCACACACTCACTCACTTGCTCACCCACACACCCACTCACCCACTCACTCACCCACATGCTCACTCACCCACACGCTCACTCACCCACACACTCGCCCACCCACTCACCCACACACTCGCTCACTCACTCACCCACACACTCACCCACTTGCTCACTCACCCACACACTCACTCACACACCCACACACTCACTCACGCACCCACACACTCACCCACACTCACCCACACACTCACCCACACACTCACCCACACACTCACCCACACACTCACCCACTTGCTCACCCACACACTCACCCACACACTCGCTCACTCACCCACTCACTCGCCCACTCAACTCACCCACACACTCACCCACTTGCTCACTCACCCACACACTCACTCACCCACACACTCGCCCACACACCCACTCACTCACCCACACACTCACCCACACACTTGCTCACACACTCGCCCACACACTCACCCACTCACTCACCCACACACTCACCCACTCACCCACTCACCCACACACTCACCCACACACTCACCCACCCACTCACCCACCCACACACTCACTCACACACTCGCCCACCCACTCGCCCACACACTAGACCACTCGCCCGCTCACCCAACTACTTAAATGAAGAACTACACTGTTTGTATTTGACCGTAATGATTATGATGAGCGAGAGACACGCAAATATACAGCAGCAGGCGTCAGCGTGTGGGTCGAACCCACGACCTCCTGTATATCAGGCGAGGGAGTTAACATCTCCTAGCCACCGTGGCGCCTCTAATTGCTCACCGTGCCCTTTGCCTGCCGCGTGAATTCACGTTCAATACAGACCCCACGTCAAACCGGTCCTGTCACTCACCCACCCATTCACTCACCCAACCACTCATTCACCATCCCACTCACCCACTCATTCACCCAACCACTCACTCACTCACCCATTCACTCACCCAACCACTCACTCACCCAACCATCCACTCACCCAACCACTCACTCACCCACTCACTCACCCACCCACTCACTCACCCACCCATTCACTCACCCAACCACTCAATCACCGTTCCATCCACTCACTCACCCAACCACTCAATCACCGTTCCATCCACTCACTCACCCAACCACTCACTCACTCACCCATTCACTCACCCAACCACTCACCCACCCACTCACTCACCCACCCACCCATTCACTCACCCAACCACTCAATCACCGTTCCATCCACTCACTCACCCAACCACTCACACACACAGTCACTCACCCAACCACTCAATCACCATCCCATCCACTCACTCACCCATTCACTCACTCACCCATTCACTCACCCACCCATTCACTCACTCACCCACTCACTCACTCACCCATTCACTCACCCACTCACTTACTCACCCACCCATTCACTCACCCACCCATTCACTCACCCAACTACTCATTCACTCACCCAACCACCCACTCATTCACCCACTCACCCACCCACTCACCCACCCACCCACTCACCCACCCACCCACTCACCCACTCACTCACTCACCCACTCACTCACCCACTCACTCACCCACTCACTCTCTCGCTCACCCACCCACTCACTCGGCCACCCCCTCCCTCCCTTACCTCCCTCCCTCCCCCGAATGAATGAATGAGTGAGTGAGCGAGCGAGAGACTGAATGGGTGACTGAGTGAGCGAGTGAGTGGGTAAGTGAGTGAGTGAATGAATGGGTGAGTGAGAGAGTGAGTGGGTGAGTGAGTGAATGAATGAGTGAGCGAGTGGGTGAGCGAGCGAGTGGGTGAGCGCATGGGCGAGCGAGCGAGTTGGTGAGTGAGTGAGCGAGTTGGTGAGTGAGCGAGCGAGTTGGTGAGTGAGTGAGCGAGTTGATGAGTGGGCGAGCGAGTTGAGTGAGTTAGTGAGTGAGCGAGTTGGTGAGTGAGCGAGCGAGTTGGTGAGTGAGCGAGCGAGTTGGTGAGTGAGTGAGCGAGTTGGTGAGTGGGCGAGCGAGTTGAGTGAGTGAGCGAGTTGGTGAGTGAGTTAGTGAGTGAGCGAGTTGGTGAGTGGGCGAGCGAGTTGGTGAGTGGGCGAGCGAGTTGGTGAGTGGGCGAGCGAGTTGAGTGAGTGAGCGAGTTGGTGAGTGAGCGAGTGAGCGAGCGAGTTTGTGAGTGGGCGAGCGAGTTGAGTGAGTGAGCGAGTTGGTGAGTGAGTTAGTGAGTGAGCGAGTTGGTGAGTGAGCGAGCGAGTTGGTGAGTGGGCGAGCGAGTTGGTGAGTGAGCGAGTGGGTGAGTGAGTTGGTGAGGTGAGTGAGCGAGCGAGTTGGTGAGTGAGCGAGCGAGTTGGTCAGTGAGCGAGCGAGTTGGTGAGTGAGCGAGCGAATTGGTGAGTGAGCGAGTTGGTGAGTGAGCGAGTTGGTGAGTGAGTTGGTGAGTGAGCGAGCGAGTTGGTGAGTGAGCGAGCGAGTTGATGAGTGAGCGAGCGAGTTAGTGAGTGAGCGAGTTGGTGAGTGAGCGAGTTGGTGAGCGAGCGAGTTGGTGAGTGAGCGAGTTGGTGAGTGAGCGAGCGAGTTGGTGAGTGAGCGAGTTGGTGAGTGAGCGAGTTGGTGAGTGAGCGAGTTGGTGAGCGAGCGAGTTGGTGAGTGAGCGAGTTGGTGAGTGAGCGAGCGAGTTGGTGAGTGAGCGAGTTGGTGAGTGAGCGAGTTGGTGAGTGAGCGAGCGAGTTAGTGAGTGAGCGAGTTTGTGAGTGAGCGAGCGAGTTGGTGAGTGAGCGAGTTGGTGAGTGAGCGAGCGAGTCTGAGTGAGCGAGTTGGTGAGTGAGCGAGCGAGTTGGTGAGTGAGCGAGTGAGTGAGCGAGCGAGTTGGTGAGTGAACGAGCGAGTTGGTGAGTGAGCGAGCGAGTTGGTGAGTGAGTGAGCGAGCGAGTTGGTGAGTGAGGGAGCGAGTTGTGAGTGAGCGAGTTGGTGAGTGAGCGAGTTGGTGAGTGAGCGAGTTGGTGAGTGAGTGAGCGAGCGAGTTGGTGAGTGAGTGAGCGAGCGAGTTGGTGAGTGAGCAAGCGAGTTGGTGAGTGAGCGAGTTGGTGAGTGAGCGAGTTGGTGAGTGAGCGAGCGAGTTGCTGAGTGAGCGAGCGAGTTGCTGAGTGAGCGAGTTGGTGAGTGAGCGAGTTGGTGAGTGAGCGAGTTGGTGAGTGAGCGAGTTGGTGAGTGAGCGAGTTGGTGAGTGAGCGAGTTGGTGAGTGAGCGAGCGAGTTGGTGAGTGAGCGAGTTGGTGAGTGAGCGAGTTGGTGAGTGAGCGAGTTGGTGAGTGAGCGAGTTGGTGAGTGAGCGAGTTGGTGAGTGAGCGAGTTGGTGAGCGAGCGAGCGAGTTGGTGAGTGAGCGAGTTGGTGAGTGAGCGAGTTGGTGAGTGAGCGAGTTGGTGAGTGAGCGAGTTGGTGAGTGTCTCACCCACCCCGCCACCCACCCCGCCACCCACCCCGCCACCCACCCCGCCACACGCCGTTCACGCCCCGTGCAGGAATCCAACCTTGGGCCCTGCACCCCGCGGTGTCTCTGTCAGCCGCACGTGGTCAGGGCAGTTGTGGTGGTGAACGAGTGGGTGAGTGGGTGAGTGAGTGAGCGAGTGGGCGAATGGGTGAGTGGGTGAGTGGGTGAGTGGGTGAGTGAGTGAGTGGGTGAGTAAGTGAATGGGTGAGTGAATGGGTGAGTGAGTGAATGGGTGAGTGGGTGAGCGAGTGGGTGAATGAGTGAATGGGTGAGTGAGTGAGTGAGTGAATGGGTGAGTGAGTGGGTGAGTGGGTGGGTGAGTGGGTGAGTGAGTGGGTGAATGGGTGAGTGAGTGAGTGAATGGGTGAGTGGGTGAGTGAGTGAGTGAGTGAATGGGTGAGTGAGTGAATGGGTGAGTGAATGGGTGAGTGGGTGAATGGGTGAGTGGGTGAATGGGTGAGTGGGTGAGCGAGTGGGTGAGTGAGTGGGTGAGTGAGTGAATGGGTGAGTGGGTGAATGGGTGAGTGGGTGAATGGGTGAGTGAGTGAATGGGTGAGTGGGTGAGTGAGTGGGTAAATGAATGATTGAGTGAATGGGGGGGTGAGTGAGTGGGTGAATTGGTGGGTGAGTGGCTGAGTGAATGGGTGAGTGGCTAAGTGAATGGGTGAGTGGCTGAGTGAATGGGTGAGTGAGTTAGCGAGTGAGTGAATGGGTGGGTAAATGTATTAATGGGTGGTTGAGTGAGCTATTTGAGTGAGCAAGCGGGTGAATAAGGAGTGCACGTACATTACTTGCTCACTCACTCACCCACTCACTCACCCACTCACTCACCCACCCACCCACCCTCTCACCCACCCACTCACCCTCTCACTCACTCACCCACTCACTCACCCTTTCACTCACCCACCCTCTCACTCACCCATCCCTCACTCGCTCACTCACCCTCTCACTCACCCTCTCACTCACCCTCTCACTCACTCACCCTCTCACTCACTCACCCTCTCACTCACTCACCCACTCACTCACCCTCTCACTCACCCTCTCACTCACCCACTCAACCACTCACTCACTCACCCACTCACCCACTCACTCACTCACACACTAACTCACTGAACCCCTCACTCACTCACCCTCTCACTCATTCACCCTCTCACTCACTCTCTCACTCACTCACTCACCCACCCACTCACTCACCTACTCACTCACTCACCCATTCACTCACTCACCCTCTCACTCACTCACCCTCTCACTCACTCACCCTCTCACTTATTCACCCTCTCACTCACCCTCTCACTCACCCACCCACTCATTCAACCACTCACCCACCCAACCACCCACTCAACCACCCACCCATCCACTCACTCACCCTCTCACTCACCCACCCACTCACCCATCCACCCACTCATTCAACCACTCACCCGACCACTCACCCATCCACCCACTCACCCACCCCACCCCTCGCCCCCTCCCCTCGCCCCTCCCCTCGATCACATGACCCACGTGGACAGGATAATCCACTGGCTGGTGGGTCACGAGCCGGGGAGCGGTGGCGCAGCGGTTAGCGCAGCCGAGTTGGACTCCCAAAGCCACCACCACCACCACAACCACCACAACCACCACCACAACCACCACCACAACCACCACAACCACCACAGCCACAACCACCATCACAACCACCACAACCACCATCATCACAACCACCACCATCACAACAACCACAGCCACCACCACTACCACCATCACAACCACCACCACAACCACCATCATCACAACCACCACCATCACAACCACCATCATCGCAACCACCACAACAACCACAACCACCATCATCACAACCACCACAACAACCACCATCATCACAACCACCACAACCACCACCACAGCCACCATCATCACCACCACCGCCACCACCACCACAGCCACCATCATCACCACCACCGCCACCACAACCATCACCACCACCGCCACCACAGCCACCATCAGTGACAGCAGCGATTGTCTGAATCTGTACCTGGGCCTCCCCTAGGTCGGCTCAGCCTCAAATGAGTTTCCTTGCTACAGCGGTGGTGGTGATGGTTTAGTAGTGGTGGTGTAGTAGTGGTGGTGTAGTAGTGGTGGTGTAGTAGTGGTGGTGGTGTTGTTGTAGTAGTAGTGGTGGTGTAGTAGTGGTGGTGTAGTAGTGGTGGTGTAGTAGTGGTGGTGTAGTAGTGGTGGTGTAGTAGTGGTGGTGTAGTAGTTGTGGTGTAGTAGTGGTGTAGTAGTGGTGGTGTAGTAGTGGTGGTGTGGTGGTGGTGTAGTAGTTGTGGTGGTGTAGTGGTGGTGTAGTAGTGGTGGTGGTAGTGGTGTAGTAATGGTGGGGTGGTGTAGTAGTGGTGGTGTAGTAGTGGTGGTGTAGTGGTGGTGGTGTAGTGGTGGTGGTGTAGTGGTGGTGGTGTAGTGGTGGTGTAGTAGTGGTGTAGTAGTTGTGGTGGTGTAGTAGTGGTGGTGTAGTGGTGGTGGTGGTGGTGTAGTAATGGTGGGGTGGTGTAGTAGTGGTGGTGTAGTAGTGGTGGTGGTGTTGTTGTTGTTGTGGTGTAGTAGTGGTGGTGTAGTAGTGGTGGTGGTGTAGTGGTGGTGTAGTAGTGGTGGTGGTGTTGTTGTTTTGGTGGTGTAGTAGTGGTGTAGTAGTTGTGATGGTGTTGTTGTTGTTGTGGTGTAGTAGTGGTGGTGTAGTAGTGGTGGTGGTGTAGTAGTGGTGGTGTTGTTGTTGTTGTGGTGTAGTCGTGGTTATAAACATCGCTGGGCGGGGTTGAGGAGAGACAAAGACGGCCGGGCGTGGTGCTGGCCACCCACCCCCTCTGTGTGAGGGGTCACAGTGACGCCCTTCATAGACGCTGCTCGCTAACAGCACTTGCCCTACGGTCTATTACAGGCTACACGGGGGAGCTTTGTACAATAATGAGCACTTGCCCCTACAGCCCTGCTAGAGGCTACCTGGGGGAGCTGAGTGTGTACAATAGTCAGCACTTGCCCCTACAGCCCGGCTAGAGGCTACCTGGGGGATCTTTGTCTCTGAGTGTGTACAATAGTCAGCACTTGCCCCTACAGCCCTGCTAGAGGCTACCTGGGGGATCTTTGTCTCTGAGTGTGTACAATAGCCAGCACTTGCCCCTACAGCCCTGCTAGAGGCTACCTGGGGGATCTTTGTTTCTGAGTGTATGTACAATAATGAGCACTTGCCCCTACAGCCCTACTAGAGGCTACCTGGGGGAGCTGTCTGAGTGTGTATAAGTCAGCACTTGCCCCTACAGCCCTGCTAGAGGCTACCTGGGGGATCTTTGTCTCTGTGTGTGTACAATAGTCAGCACTTGCCTCTACAGCCCTGCTAGAGGCTACCTGGGGGATCTTTGTCTCTGAGTGTGTACAATAATGAGCACTTGCCCCTACAGCCCTTCTAGAGGCTACCTGGGGGATCTTTGTCTCTGAGTGTGTGTGTACAATAATGAGCACTTGCCCCTACAGCCCTGCTAGAGGCTACCTGGGGGATCTTTGTCTCTGAGTGTGTATAAGTCAGCACTTGCCCTACAGCCCTGCTAGAGGCTACCTGGGGGAGCTGTCTGAGTGTGCGTAAGTCAGCACTTGCCTCTACAGCCCTGCTAGAGGCTACCTGGGGGATCTTTGTCTTGTCCCTTCTGCCCTGCCACTGGGAGTGAATTATTGAGGAGGCGTTCCACCACTGCCATTGTGTGCAGCTCTGCTGAGATTACAAACATTGTGCTGATACGGGGTGTCTGGGATTACAGGATGGGTGGGTGGGTGAGTGGGTGAGCGGGTGGGTGAGCGGTTGGGTGAGCGGTTGGGTGAGCGGGTGGGTGAGCGGGTGGGTGAGCGGTTGGGTGAGTGAGTGGGTGAGTGGGTGAGCGGGTGAGTGAGCGGGTGAGCGGGTGGGTGAGTGGGTGGGTGAGCGGATGGGTGAGCGGGTGATTGGGTGAGTGGGTGAGTGGGTGGGTGGGTGAGCGGGTGGGTGAGCGAGTGGGTGAGTGGTTGGGAGGGTGAGTGTTTGGGTGAGTGGGTGGGTGAGCGGGTGGGTGTGTGGGTGGGTGGGTGAGTGGGTGGGTGGGTGAGCGAGTGGGTGGGCGGGTGAATGGGTGGGTGAGCGAGTGGGTGAGTGGTTGGGTGAGTGGTTGGGTGAGTGGGGGAGTGGGTGAGTGGTTGGGTGGATGAGTGGTTGGGTGGATGAGTGGTTGGGTGGGTGGGTGAGCGTGTGGGTGAGCGTGTGGGTGAGCGGGTGGGTGAGCGGGTGGGTGTGCGGGTGAGCGGGTGGGTGTGCAGGTGAGCGGGTGAGTGGGTGGGTGAGTTGGTGGGTGGGTGAGCGGGTGAGTGGTTGGTTGGGTGAGTGAGTGGTTGGGTGGGTGAGTGAGTGAGTGGGTGAGTCAGCTAACAGCACGTGTCTATCTGTGTGTGTCTCCCTGACTTCCTGACCCCCTGACCCCGTGTCTCTCTCACCCCGTGTCCCTCTCACCCCGTGTCTCTCTCTCTCCGTGTCTCTCTCACCCCGTGTCTCTCCTACCCCGTGTCTCTCCTCCCTCTCCCCGTGTCTCTCCTCCCTCACCCCGTGTCTCTCTCACCCCGTGTCTCTCCTCCCTCACCCCGTGTCTCTCTCACCCCGTGTCTCTCTCACCCCGTGTCTCTCTCACCCCGTGTCTCTCTCACCCCGTGTCTCTCCTACCCCGTGTCTCTCCTCCCTCTCCCCGTGTCTCTCCTCCCTCACCCCGTGTCTCTCTCACCCCGTGTCTCTCTCACCCCGTGTCTCTCTCACCCCGTGTCTCTCTCACCCCGTGTCTCTCCTACCCCGTGTCTCTCCTCCCTTTCCCCGTGTCTCTCCTCCCTCACCCCCGTGTCTCTCTCACCCCGTGTCTCTCTCCCTCACTCCGTGTCTCTCTCACCCCGTGTCTCTCTCACCCCGTGTCTCTCTCACCCCGTGTCTCTCTCACCCCGTGTCTCTCCTACCCCGTGTCTCTCCTCCCTTTCCCCGTGTCTCTCCTCCCTCACCCCGTGTCTCTCTCACCCCGTGTCTCTCTCCCTCACTCCGTGTCTCTCTCACCCCGTGTCTCTCTCACCCCGTGTCTCTCTCCCTCACCCCGTGTCTCTCTCACCCCGTGTCTCTCTCCCTCACCCCGTGTCTCTCTCACCCCGTGTCTCCCTCACCCCGTGTCTCTCCTCCCTCACCCCGTGTCTCTCTCCCCCCGTGTCTCTCTCACCCCGTGTCTCTCTCACCCCGTGTCTCTCCCTCACCCCGTGTCTCTCTCTCTCTCCCCTTGTCTCTCTTACCCCGTGTCTCTCCTCCCTCACCCCGTGTCTCTCTCACCCCGTGTCTCTC